>PVKE010010555.1:15911-42304 GCA_004027555.1 Craseonycteris thonglongyai | reverse complement strand
GGGGAAAGCCGGGACGGCTCAGCGGGTTGAGCGCTCGCTTTGAGGCCCCGAGGACCGAGGATCGAATCCCGGCTCCGGCCCAGGCAGGACCCACATGCTGGACTGGGGAGTTCCCACAGTTCGGTTCTCTAGCTGTCTCTGTCTCTATCTCTGTCTCTATCTGTCAAAAAGTAAAATAAAAATAAAATATGCACTGAAGATAAAATAATTACTCTCTATAAATATAAAAAGATATATAAAAAAAAAATTTTGGCAGCTAGATTTCTCTCATGTTTTTCCTGCTGATCAAAGTTTATCCTGATATTTGTCATTATATTTATCACCATTTCATTTAATAGCTTTCTGCAGTTTATAACTTTTTTTCCCCACACCTTTACATTGTGTGCTCACACCGCTACCCCGTGGACTTTTATGTACCCTTCCTCTGAAATCAGTAATTTATACAATTTATTTTTCAATGTGACATATTTTACTTTCTGTTTCCCTTAGTTACTCTTATTACACTTTGATGTAATTGAGGCCTCCAGTTCATTGTCTTTGTAGGCCTCTTTTCCTCAACCTGATGTTGGTTTCAAATTGTTCCATGTGCAGCTTAGATTCCATAGTATGCCATTTGATTCTACTACTAGCCAAATTCTTAAGATCTGCCACACTCTTTTTCTATTACCTCTTTGATAAAGGCCAACTTTGGATATTTCCACATCCTTTTATGCCCTTATACCTGGCATGTTGATTGCTATTGGAAAGGAATTACAAAAGTAGCCAAATAAATATCACTATAAATCCATGAGTTCAATCCTCATGTGGTATCCCACACCTCACCAAGGCAATTATGCAGTGTTTCCCTTATTCTATAATTTTTTCCAATGTGACTATTTCAAACACTGCTATCTATTGTATTGTTTTCACAATACAATATTCTATTGCACTCTCTGTTGTATTATAATCCAGGAGAAATTAAGATCTGGTGTTAGTGTCCTGGGTGGGGTGAGTGGTTTCCATATACCTGTTGACTGAACTCTTCACAGATATCATGTACATGACTTCCTTGACAGGTAGGAGAGTATCGTGAATATTTTCTGCACACATTAATTGTCACCAGACCAGGGACAGGCTTTCCATATGTATATCTATAACAACAAAGCAGCAATACAAAAAAGATATTTAATATAAATAACTCAGAAGTTTTTTCTCAAGATTTGATCCATTCATATATCCATCTTATTCATCTACAGTAATTGAATTTCCTGCCATAGCATCTGTATTTTTAAAGAATTATTCTGAAACTGTGTGTTAATTGTCTAAGTAGGCATAGATCTATAACTCTGAGAGAAAATATACTTACTGAATCTTTTTGAAACACTCTCAGATAAAAAATTAACAATGTAGATCTTTCCTCCTTCTCAGCTGAGGTTTTATTATAAGCTTGTCTTATTTCCTTCTTTTTCTGCTATCAGACTAAATTTCTAGGTTATAATTTCAGCTTTAATAGTACCCCCTAAATTGTTTAGGGGAAAAAAAAATAAGGATACATAGAGAGTATATTTCTAAGGCTTATCTAATTCATATGTATTTTAAGAGGATCAATGGGAAGTTAAATGGAAAAGCATTAGCTCTAAAACAAAAATGTTATATGAATGGTATCATAATTATTTAGACTGATTCTGCCCAATCTGATTGAAGAATATGATATAGCATAGTCTGAATGTTTGCATTGAAATCTCAACCCCCAAGGAAGATAGTATTAGAATATGAGGCATTTGGGAGACACTTAAATCATGAGGATGGAATCTTCATTAATGAGATTAGTATGTTTATAAAAGAGGCTCCAGAGAAATCCCTTGCCCCTTCCACCATGTAAGGACATGGTGAGAAGGGACCAATGACAAACCACTAGAACTTCACTATGCTGGCACCTCGATCTTGGATTTTCCAGCTTCTAGAACTGTGAACAATAAATTTCTATTGTTTGTAAGGCACCCAGCCTGTGTGGTATTCAGGTATAGTTGCCAGAATGAACTAAGACATGATGTGAAGCAGAACTTAGTTTATTGTTTATCAAAGTATGCTTTATGAGCCACTTACATTGAAATAACCTGAACAATGTACTGCGATTCAGAATCCCAACTCTGTCTTTAGATTTATGATTAGAATCTCTAGAGGTGGGGCCAAGGAATCTACATTTTAACTAAGCAGCTCCTTAGCTTCTGATGCATACTTAAGTTTGAAACCTATTGCTTTAGCCCAAACTGTAAAGAAGGTAAGATTTGGCCTCAAGTCCCCCCCAATTTTCCCTTTTTTATAGTTTCCCCTTCCCCCTGAATTTCTACCAGTGCTGAAAAAGTAATAAATAATTCACTAAATTTCAATCAAATTGTTGAATTTTATCTTTAAATCTTAATCAAAAAGCATTTTCTCTGATGGAAAACTTTAAAGAATCACAGCTAGTGAGAAAGATAAAAACATGTGTCTCATATTGTTTTTAAAAGCAAGAGTAATGGAGAGTGCTCTACTGCATTAAAAGGCAGTCAGGGAAGAAATAGCTATGACATGTATTTTGAATCCTACATTATGTATTCAGCCTTTAAGACAGAGGGTCTGCTTAGCTACTTCTAACTTTCCACAGTTTAAGAGATTCAGATCAATAAACAAATGGAGGTTAATATGACACAGAATAATATGGAAATTATGAGCATTAGTTCCAGAATTGAATGGCCTGGGTTCAGCTTAACACAGTGTCTGGAATACAACAAATACTTCATGAGGCGAATCCACACACCACTCCCTTCCCCCCCTTCCCCAGAGACAGTATAGAATATTGATGAAAAGTTCAGGGCCCGGGGGATGCTGGGATGGCTCAGCAGGTTGAGTACTCATCTTGCAGCCCTGGGGTCTGAGGACTAAATCTTGGCCCTGGCCTGTGCGGACCCATATGCTGAACTGGGGTGTGTCTCCAGTTTGGTTCTCATCAGTGAGTGCTTCCTATACGGGAGGCCCCCTGCCCAGTCCCTGCCTTGGGCAGCCCTGTGCCTACCTGTGGAATGAAACTATATAGAAAACCAATGATGTACAACTATAGAGACTGCTCTGGGCCCTCCCCCTTCTCTCTGTCTCTCTCTCTCTGTCAAAAACAATAAAAATAAATCTTAAAAAAAAAAGAGTTCAGAATCTGGAGTTAGACTGTTGGATTTAAATTCCAGTCTGCCATTTCCTATCTGTTAGGAGCTTAAGGAATTAATTCATTCATTTATTCTGTGTGCTATAGTTCCCTATCTCACAGTATCAGTGTAAAAATTGTTAGTAAGTATAAGGCATTTAAATCATTTTCTGGCACATTTTAAGTTCAACAAATAATTCTATTGTTAGTAGAAGTATCATGTGCTACCTGATATCCCTGTTCCCTAGTCAGGGCTCAAGCAAGTTGGACAGAATGTCACTTTTTCTCTACTTTAAAAACATCAAAGTCCAGTAACAGTTATTTTCACTACAAAGAAAGTGGAAAAATGGAATCGAGATGAAAACTGTAACTCACAGGCCACACGCAGATATAACAAACTCTTCATCTAGGAAACCAATAGTCTTGGGCATCTTCAATTTCACCTCAAATTTGGGTAAAACTGTTGTCAATAGAAGAGAAAACTGGGTAAGAGTAGGCAGGAGCTCTTGCAAGTATTGGTAGTGATCCTGTTATAGAACCTTATGACATAGGATCACATGAAATGCTTTCAGTTACATACAGAGCAGTAGAGACCCTACTAAATAGACTCTGCCATTCACAACCACGGGCAGGTTGTGCCCTGTTAACGTGGTTGAGCCGGTACTGTGTTTCCTAGAGTCTCCTTGTCTGAATTTGTTCAAGATTTCAAAGGTGGAAAGAAAGGAGCGCCATAGGCCTCTGAAGATCATCATGGTTAGGTGTGGTCATAGGTACAGAGGCCAGGAGGTTCCAGTTTGTTCTCCTTCGTTCCCTCTTTGCCCAGTTCTTCTTCCCAACTGCTAGGCCTTCTTGTTAACAGAGAGCCTAGCCCCACCCCCAGGCACTTGGTTACAGAAATACTAACGCGGTAGATGTGCATAGGTACAGCCTTCCCCGGATTCTTCTCTCAGCTTCTCTTCGTGGTCCACTCTGGCAGCTGACATTGCCCTTGCAAGTTCTGATTTATCCATCCCCACCATTGCCTCAGTGTAACTGGTTAGTAATTTTCTCTGATCCACCAACTCCTCCTGCTAGACCCCTACTTTTCTGTCCCCTCCCACAGTGGTGTAAAGTTAGCTATTCAAATAATAAATCCCTCTTGTATAATTTTCTGGAAGTTCTGGTGAGTTTCGGAAATCATGTTTTTATTACAGGTTTTCTTGTCCATGGAATGATATAATTAATTTACATTTGAAAATCTACATAATGGATAACTAATAAGATGGTTCCAATGTTTGAGTACTATGATTAGAGTAGGGAGGGGTAGGTTATAGACAGCCAGGAGATATTCCCAGGAAATACCTTTAGTTATAAGACATAGATCAACAAATGCATATAGGTAACACAATGTATTAATTAACAATTTAAGTTTGAATAGGGTCAAATGAACCTATTAACATGTCTCTTGCCTCTGATTGGCCCTGTGATTTTTTGGTAAATTACTAACTGCTCTAGTATTGATATGATCATTTATAAAATGGAGATAATACAGTATCTGCCCCATAGAACTGTTGTGGAGGATTAACTGAGATAGCTCATGAAAAGTGCTTAGCAAATATTTAAGGAAATAAAAAACTTGCCAATTTTCAACTATGATGTGCTAGATTTTTGCTTGTCACCTATAGGTAAAAACTATCTGATCTTAAATAGTCTAATGTCATAAATGTTTTAGACGCATGCAGAATTCTCACCATATTCTTTCACCTCGAAGGAGTGCTGTATTTTTTCCCCTGACTCCTTCTGCAGCACAACCTTGTAAGAACCCAGACTGGGCTCCACCGAGAGTGGGAAAGAGAGCTGGATGAGTCCTCCTTGCAGTGTGAGACTTTGCCATTGGAAAATTCGGTTATTCTTGGGATTCTATAGGTAAAAACATCATGAGTTCATAGAAACAACTGAAATATATACTTTTGAGTAGAGAGACAGCTTCTCAGGGAAGGTGACATTGAGAATTGGATAATAGATGGTTGGTTAATTAGCACCAAAGGTATCAGCAAAGTTTTCTAGGAATTCTGGATTGAGAAAAGGGTAATATGCTTACGAGCTAGCAATGAGACATTACACATGACAGTACCTCTTTATGCGATTATGTGGTCAGAAATATTGAATCACTAAATTGCCTCATCTGAAGGAATTTTGTTCCTTTTAAAAAAATCTTATCCATGCTCCAAAGGATATAAGATAGGGAAAACGATGTTTATGTATTTTTTATGAAGTGCTAATTGGGAGAGAGGAAGCAGAGAGAGGCACTTGTAGTCAGTTCTTATTCCAACTGAGATATGTAATATATTACCTACCTCAATATAAACCACCGGGAACTGAAAAGAAAGAAATAATATGAGCGTGAGATAGAGTTCAGAAAGACAAAATCATAACAACAGCATTGATAGAGTGTCTGGATCAGAGAAAGTGAATGTGTATATTTCTTGTCCAAACAAGAAAGTGTGCACCAATTTGGTTCACAGCACCTTTTTGGAAAGTACCCCTCTTATTGTATTTATTGTATCTCTGAGAAATTCTCTGTTTTCCTGAGAAATCAAATGGACGTTTTTTTTGTTGTTTAATAAAAATTACTGGTATCTTTAAGAGGACAATTTAAACTGGATATTGGGGGAAGCTGGGATGGCTCAGCAGGTTAAGCGCTTGCTTTGGAGCCATGGGGACCAAGGATCGAATCCCAGCTCCGGCCCATGTAGACCCACATGCTGAAATGGGGAGTTCCCCCAGTTCAGTTCTTGCCGGGACCTATGTGGAAGCCCCCGGCCCAGTTCCTGCCCTGCGCAGCCCCATGCCCACCTGTGGAGTGAAACTACATGGAAAACTAATGCTGTTAACTATGGAGGCTGCTCTAGGCCCTCCCCCTTCTCTCTGTCTCTCTCTTTCTCTGTCTCTCTGTCTGTCAAAAAATCAATTCAAACAAACAAAACAGAACAAAAAAACTGGATATTTAATGTATTCTAAGAATATAATTGACGAACTGATCTCCTTTATTTTCCAGCAATGGTACCCTTATGAAATCTTTCTGTGGTAGATTTAGCTACCACCTATTGGTCTCAGGTTCTCCAAAATAATGGACTTTAACTTTTTGCCTGTTTCTCCCAACCTTACCCATTGTTATGAGACTCACCATTTCATTCAAAGGGTGAAAATTCACATCCACAGAGACAATGCGGAATTTCACTGAAACAGAGATTTTTCTCCCATGAGGCCCTCCAATGGGCATACAAGGTAGTAACATAGATAACCACATGCCATGACTTCTGTGACTACAGAACAAAGTAAGAGAGGACCTGCCACACCCCCACTCTCAACACCCGGGTCCACCCCTTAAAGGTGCCCTTGCTCATTTGGTTCCTTATACCTGTTTGTCCTGGTTTGTAGATGGGTTTGTCTGTTTGGACAAAGACTAGGCTCTCTACTTTTTTTATTTGTATGAGCTTCTTCTTTATGAACTCCTGGGTTGGCCCTTTCACCTGCACAGTGATGAATGCTGAGGAAAAGAGAAACTCTGGAATCTGTAAAACAGAAGAGAGCTGAAGAATCTGCCCAGACCTACTTCTGAATGTCTCAGCCTTTATGACTTTTTCATTTCTCTAAATAGTCCCATGAGAATTAGTAGCAGACAGGTCAAGGATTATTTCCCCTGTTTCATAGATTATTATGATTGCATAACATGACCGTGACAATTCATTGATTTAATGAAAGGGAAACTATTGCAATAAAATGAACTAATTCTTCAACAGCAAAGAAAATAACACACTTGCATTTTCACAGCAATTGTATATTATCATTGCTAGTAAGCCAGTATGATTAATTAAATATTTAATACCTTAAGTAATAAAGATTACAAGGGCAATATATTAACCATTAGCCGTCTGTGAGATTTTAGATAAGTCATTTAACTTCATGAATCTTGGTGTTTATATCTGTGCTGGCATACACATTATTTGTCTTAGAAGTTTAAGAGCAAATAAAATTTTTCTTATAACTACTGTTACCTTTCATATGTTACACTAGACCTGTTTGTAAATATTATATAAACACATTTAGTAAAACTTTCGTTTTTAGAATCTAATTGGAAATTCACTCTGCATTCTTCACTTTTTTCTTTGTTATGCTTTTGTTACTGTGGGGGTTAGAACTGAGGCATCAACTCATATGCGCATTCTCTAACAACCTCCCTTATCCCAAGGAGTGATACTGACCATGAAGGGACTGCAGTAGAAGGAGTTCTTCTGGGTCACCAGGTCTGTGAGGAGAGCCTTGTGGTGTGTCCCATACTGCAGACTTATGCTAAGTGTCACTGCCTCATTGAGGTGATTAAGCATGACACAGGCCTTCTCAGACACCCCCGTGTACAGCTGTGCTGGGACCAGCACCACGTATTGCCTGTGGACAGGAGGAGTGGGAATCAGCCACGGAGAGGTTAGAGAGACAACCACTGTGGTCATGATTTCCTAGAAAATCTTTGCTATTGTCACCAATAAGAACAAAGCCAGATTTCACCAAGAGTGTAGAGATGTGTATTCTTTGAAGGCCAATCCAAGAAGACCTCAGAAACTTAGAACCCCCAATAAGCTAAACATTAATATGCTACTCTTACAGAAATATGCACCCTCATATCTGTAACCTGTGCATAAACTATGGATAAGCAGCCCATGAGTTATTATGTATTTTGATGGTAATGATTTTTAACTTTAGGAATGAATCAAGAAAATATAACTACATATAATGTAATGTTTTTCAGCCTAAAAAAAAAAAGAAAAAAAAAAAAAAGAAAATCCTGTCATTTGTGACAATATAGCTGGGTCTTGAGGGCATTATGCTAAGTGAAATAAGCCAGTGAATGATAATACTACATGGTATCAATTACATGTGGACTCTTAAAAAGAAGAACATCAAATTCATAAAAACAAAGATCAGAAAAGAGGTTGTCAGGGGTTGTGGGGTTGTGGAGAAATAAATAGAGGTTGGAAAAGGTGACAAATTTTGAGCAATAAGATGTATAAGGTCTGAGGATATAAAGTACAACTTGGTGCCTATGTTTGATCACACTCTCTTGAATAACTGAACTTTGCTGAGAGTAGAACTTAAGGATCTCACACATACAGAAAAAAAAAAAGAGTAAATATGTAAGACACTGATGAACTAATTAACTCAATGAGGGGAACCCTTGCACCGTATGAGGGCTGTCGGAAAACGTATTCAGCCATGTAATATGAAAAATGGAGGAATTTATGGCTGGATTAGTTCTGGACAGCCCTTGTATATATGAGTACCTATAGCAAATCATCACGTCATGTTGGACACTTTAAGTATCTTATCATTTTATTTATCAATTGTATGCCAAGAAAGCTGAAAAAATATTTTATTATTTTTAGCAAAAACAAAATGTAATTAATCAACTAATCACGATTGATAACATTAAGAACCTGTCTCTATGTGGTCTTGAGTTTCACATGGATGATATCATAAATTTCTTTGTTCTAGAAAACACTGAAGAGATACCATTTAACAAATAGGGGGGAGCTAAATTGTTTTTTACTACTGTTACAGAAGCAGATTTAGCTCTTTTCTCTCTTTCAGTTGCTAGTGATGGAAGAAAAGCCATGCCAAGCGAGGCAAACCACCAAATGTATTACCATACACACCCAGAAGAAAGTGTCACTCTCCTGTGACTCTTTGCTCGTCATTTATAATAACTCAAACATGCTGCATTTCGCTAAGCTTTGCTTGCCTATGCCTCTCACTTTCTAAAGTGTCCTTGTCTATCTGGAAAACATCTATTTGCAAAGACTTACTTGAAGGAGTATTTGAGATCTTGCTTTCTGGCATTCAAGGGCTGTCCAGAAAAAATTCAGCCATAAATGCCTCCATTTTTCATATTATTAATACATGGCTAGATACTTTCTGGACAGCCCTCGTATATCACAAGTTCGGTTTGAATAAACTCTGATAAAAATCATTAAAAAAAATAAAGACCTATCTCGAAAGCAACTTTCCCTATACAGACTTAGATGTTACCCTTTGACTTATACCAAGTCCCATGAGGAGTTAGGTATCCTTTGTGAATATTTTCACAGGATCCTGCAGTGCCTACTTCTGTTTTCACACTATATTTTCCATTTTCTGTGCACTATCTCTTTCTCTTTTCTGTACTATGAGGTATTGAAGACAGGGTCCACATTTTGTTAATATTGATATTTCCAAAATCTAATATCAGCCCCTAAAAGTTTGTTGAAGAAGTGAGTGAACTGACACAAATCGTGGCTTGTCTGCTGATCATGCATCTGTTTTGGCAAATCCTGACTGGGGGAAAACACAGACCCTGAGTCACTTCACAACAACCAAGACCCTGCAACTCTTTTCATGAGCCAATAAAGAACTTGTCATGTGTGGGGAAGAGGCAGGGATTCTATATTCTTTATAGTTTATGGATGTTGTAGAATTTATATATATATATTTTATTGTTTTTGACAGAGAGAGAGAGAGAGAGAGAGAGAGAGAGAGAGAGAGAGAGAGAGAAAGAGAGAGAGAGAGAAATACAGAGACAGAGAGAGAACTGAACTGGAGGAACTCCCCAGTTCCGCACATGGGTCCGCACGGGCGAGGGCCGGGATTCGATCCTCGGTCCCTGGCGCTGCAAAATGAGTGCTTAACCCGCTGAGCCATCCCGGCTTCCCCTGAATGTTGTAGAATTTTATATTCTTATTGGGTGAATGTTTCATAAATATTACTGCCCTATATCTCCGAGCTTTCTAGAATTGGAGTATACCTCTTTCCACAGGAGAAATAATAACTTACTGACTCTTCCAATCCCATTTGACAACAGATTATTTCTCAGGGAATTAGAAACATAAATAAAAAGACAGACATCAGGGAGCAGATGACACAATGGGAAAGAGGAGGACAATGGACTTTTCTAGAAATGTTGCTTACGGTTTTGAAGTAGTTGATGCATCTCTGGGAAGGAGCAAGAAAAGTAGAATCAGGACAGGATTGGGCAGTTGGTTTCCCCTCATGGTGTGGAGAGAAAAAGGAAATAATGAGAGTCTGAGCCCTTGATTCCTTGAACTCTGCTCTTGTTCCAGAATCACTGGTTTTTATTTTAGGTGATGGGCAGTGAAAGTAAACTGTGAACCATTTATTTTTGTAACATATTAACTACTTTCAGTATAAAAAAATCAATTCCAAATCACTTTTTATCTACCTTTCAATTATGTTAGAACTTGAAAAATAGTGCTTTGAGGCTATACTGGCTTTGGTTATTAATCAGCACTTTAAACATTTTTAAGGAAAAACAAAATAAATTACATAATTTGATAAAATCAATCAATATTTTTGATTTATTTTTCTATTTTTTGAAAAAATTATTAATGTAAATAGATGAGTGCTGTCCAGAAAGCATCCAGCTATGTAATATGAAAAATAGAGGCATTTATGGTTGGAGTTTTTCCAGAGAGCCCTTGTATATTCCAAATCTCTTTTTGGTACTCCAGGGAACATCACATATTCCCAAAGCTTCATCCTATATGATATAAAACAAAGAAGTAAAATTTATCAAAATTTTAAAATTAGTTTGAAGGTAATATCTCCATTGTTTAAAAGTTTATCTTTGGCTTGTTACAGATTTTTTTTTTTTAAGATTTATTTTGTTGTTTTAATATAGAGAGAGAGACAGAGAGAGAAGGGGGAGGGCCCAGAGCAGTCTTCATAGTTGTACATCATCAGTTTTTGATGTACTCGACGTAGTTTCATTCTTGACTCAGGTAGAACAAAACTGAGGTTCTCCCACATGCAAAGCACACCCCAGTTCAGCATATGGGTTCACATGGGCCGAGGCTGGGACTCGATCTTCGGACCCTGGGGCTGCAAGGCAAGCTCTCAACACGCTGAGCCATCCCAGCTTTCCCTTATATTTGTTTGTTAACAAAGAAAATGATAGTTCATTTAGATATAACAACCCATGTGACATTTTTATTGTTCCTAGTTCATTTAGCTTCTAAAATATAAGGCCGATTATTTTATTTTGTTCTCTATGGAAAAGACCTGCATTTGATAAACACTGTTATTTAATGTTAGCTTGAGCATTATACAAATATTTTATCAATAGTGATTCATCATCTTATTTGCTTTCCAAAGGAGGGTGAGATATTAAAATCTATTTTAATAAAATTCTGAAAATAAGATTCATACTGTTACATTGATATAACTAGATCTCCCCCAAATTGAAGTGTGTGTGTTTTGATTAGAAAACTGGTTTAAATGATAAAACGGGATATGATGAGAAACAGGCACGTGTGTGGATGAAGCATATTTTGTTCTTGACATACATTTTTGTATTTGATTTGAAAGAGTGAGAAGCGAAGATAATGTGCCTGACAACACTACACGTGTATGATATTAAAATTCTAATGATGATAATGAACCATAGATGCTACACTGTCATGAGCTGTATAATGACATTTCGGTCAACAACAGACCGAATATACGAAGGTGGTCTCTTTAGATTATAATAGATTATAAGCAAAAGTTTGTTTCCGATGTTGGAAGGAAAGGCTGGGCCCAGCTACAGGGCTGAATTTCCTGCTAGCTCTGGGAGGTTTAAGTAAACGCGGAGGCTCCATGTGCTTTACACCAGCCATGCGCTTTACACCAGCCATGCGCTTTACACCAGCCATGCGCTTTACACCAGCCATGCTCCGGCCAGCAGCTGAGCCCGGAGTTGGCGAGGGAGGAGGGCTGGCTGGGGAGGAGGGGAGCCCAGGATTCTGCCCATGTTCTCCCTGCCCACACCCACACGGTACCTCTTACACCACATTTTTGCTGCATCTTCTCTGTGTTTAGCTATGAGGTGTGATCAAAAAATATGGTGAATGTTTAAAGTAAAAAAAATTATTCTAGTAAAAGACCCATTGCCATTAGCCCCCTCTCAAAATACTCCCTGTCGCTTCGAACACGCTTATCCCATCGTCTTGCCACTTCCTGAAGCAGAGCCAGAAGTCCTATTTCCTGAGTGACTTTAGTTGCACTGTTGTGGTTGCCTCAATGTCCTGAATCAATTTAAAATGTTTACCTTTCAGGGTCATTTAGACTTTGGGCAAGAGCCAGAAGTCACACGGTGCCAGATCCCGTGAATAAGGTGGATGAGAACACACCACGAAGTTTTTTATTTGACAGAAATTGTGGTACCAGAAGGGATGCGTGACCTGAAGTGATGCAGGACATGGAGGCAGCCTTCACAGCGCCAACTAAAGATACTCATAAAAGAGGACATACAGAGCTGCTTCAGAAAGTGGCAAGAAGAATGGGATAAGTGTTTTCAAAGCAAAGGGGAGTATATTAAGGGTTATTAATGGCAATATGTCCTTTACTGTAACTTAAAAAATTTAAGCATTCACCCTATTTTTGATCACACCTGCTATACAAGTACTATTGTGCTACAATTGCTGACAATATTCAGTACAGTAACACACTAGATAGGTTTGTAGCCTAGTGCAATAGGCTATATTGTAAAGCCTACATGTGTAGTAGGTTATACTATCCAAGTTTGTGTGATTGCACTCTATGATGTTTACACAATAACAGAATCACCTAACAAGAATTCCTCAGAACATATCCCTGTCATGAAATGACATGTGACTGTAATGCCAAGTCAAACAGAATAAACTGTAATAATAAACTGTGCTAGCCTTTGGCAGTTGCCAAATGCTTGCTGAATGAATGTAAAACTCTTCTGCTTCACTTTGGTTCCTCCTCTCACGAGAATCTTTATGTTCTCTGCACTTCTGCTGACCTTCCCTGGTTCCCTTCCTGTACTCCAACACTGCCATAAAGAAATACCCTTGTTCTCCACAGCTTAATATGGGATAAATGAACTTATAATAAGTGACTTTTAAGAGGTCTCTACATTACTTTTCCCAGGCATAATTATACTTTTTGAATATATACCAACCCTGTATTTTGGCCAAATGCTTAATGACTAAATATAAAAATACATATTTTGATGAAGCAAAACTTATCATCATGGGGAAGCCAGGATGGCTCAGTGGGTAAGCACTCACTTTGCATCCCCAGGGACTGAGGATTGAATTCCGGCCCAGGCCCGAATGGACCCATATGCTGAACTGGGGAGTGCCCCCAGTTCAGTTCTCACTGGGGCAAGACCCCGGCCCATTTCTTGCCTCGTGTAGCCCTGTGCCCACCTGTGGAATGAAACTATGTGGAAAAACCAATGATGGGCAACTATGGAGACTGTTCTGGGCCCTCCCCCTTCTCTTTGTCTCTGTATCTCTCTCTGTCTCTCTGTCAACAACAACAACAAAAATTATCATCATAATTTGAACTTCTGGAATGGAGGAATAAATCAGAAGTGTTGTAAAAACTTCAATATTGTAATTTTTAATAAAAAATTTTAGTAGATACATTTAAAATATTTATTATATGGCATCAACAATATTTTTGCAGCATTCACAAGACTTTTATACTCTCAAACATTGTCAAATGTTTTTCTTACATTTCTTAGAATTTTATTAAACCTGTAACTCCTCACATATATTTAACTTGACATCTAAAATTTTTCATCATGACAAATATGACAATAAAGTGTATTAGAAACACAGACATTTAAAAAATAAAACTGTAATAGCACTTTTTAAATATATCCAATGAAATGTAAATACTGTAGTCATTTGTGGCTTACCATCCATCATCTATTTAAAATATACGTTGTTGTAGAATCACCTCTGAAAATCCAGGTTCATGTACCCTATGCTGTAGTACAGGTAAGTCAAAACACTGAGACACCCGTGCTTGGAAACAGAGGAAGGTTTATTCAAATTGGCTAAAGCGAGAATATTGGAGAGCAAGATCTCTGGAACACACCTCTCCCAAAATGCCAAAGGAGGGAGTTTTCATGCAGCTAGGGAGTCGGGGAAAGAGATTCTAAGGAACCGGGAGACAAGCATGTGATTCCTTAGTCACAGAGCTTTTTCGTGTCCGATTCCTGGGAGCAGCAGCTGGTCACAGCTACTTCGGAGACCCTTTTTCTTCTGCAAAACAAACTTGTAAATTCTTTCTGTGACCCTATAGTTATCCTGTTTGACAAAAAGACATCATATCAGCAATTTATAACTATATTTGTGAGAACAAAAGGAGCTGAGCAGGAAGAGTGGTTACTGAGAACAAAAGCCTAATTAAGAATTAAATTATTTAATTTTAGCTGCCAAAAATATTAGAGTCATTAAAATCACAAGCTGAGCTCCTGGCTCAGCTACAGCATAAACTTTTTTTTTTTTAATCAGTTGGAAATTTTATATCATTCTTGTTTCTTCTCAATTTCGTGGTTCAATTTTAATCCCATATAATTTTATCCTGATGTTTCACGCTTCAATATATTTTAGTGATCACCCTATCATACACTTCCGTAACTAAAGGTAATCGATATTAAACATTTATTTATTTTTTTATTGTAATTGACAGAGAGAGAGTGAGAGACAGAGACAGAGACAGAGAGAGAACTGAACTGGGGGAACTTCCCAGCTCAGCACATGGATCGGCACGGGCTGGAGCCAGGATTCGATCCTCGGTCCTCGGCGCTGCAAAGTGAGCGCTTAACCCACTGAGCCATCCCGGCTTCCCTGGTAATCGATATTATAAAAAATATTCTTTCACTTATAAAGTTCTTACTAGTACAAGGTGTGATAAAAAAAATATGGCAAATGTTTAAATAAAAAAATCGATTACAATAAGACACATTGCCATGAATCCCTTTCAAAATACTCCTCCTCACTCCAAACACACTTAGCCCATCATTCTTACCACTTTCTGAAGCAGTTCTGGAAGTCCTCTTTCATGAGTGTCTTTAGCTGCATTGTCGTGGCGGCCTCCATATCCTGCATCGATTCAAAACATTTACCTTTCACGGTCATTTTTATTTTGGGGCAGAGCCAGAAGTCACACAGTGCCAGATCTGGTGAACAGAGTGGATGAGAACACACCGTAATTTTTTTATTTGACAGAAACCAGAAGTGATACGTAACATGAAGTATTGTCTGATGAAGGATGGAACTGTTTGCCTACTTCTCAGGCCCTAAAGTCCAGGGCAATTGAAAGCGGGAAACCTGTCTTGGGGTGACAAAGCCATGTGCAGGTCCCCTCAGTGTGTCCTGGGAGAAACTTTTGCCTGACAGATGAAAACAACACAACTCTTACCAGCCCATTATCTTTGTTGGCAAGTGTCATGGAATTGGTCCCAGTTGAGACTTAATCTCCTGGCCAAAGGTCTCAAAGTCTTTTCTGGAAACAGTGGATGTGGTCCAGAGGTTCTGCAAAGCTTTACAAAGCATGGCCTAAGCAGTCTTTTCTTTCTCTTTGGTGTACCTGAGCAACTGAATTTTTTTCAGAAAGGTGTCAGAAAGAGGCTAGAGTCCATGGTCACTTATACAAAACTGGTATTTTACAATGGCTCTTTAGATATTATTAAAGAATTCAAACCTGAGAACCCAAGGTTCTTAAGCATTTCTTCTTTCCACCAATAGGAATGAAGTAAAATATATGAAGATTTAAACAATCTCATTACCTGGGTGTATTTAGATAGAACTTTAATGTTTCGCAGAAGTCAGGGGGCCTGCTGATAGTAAAAATTGTAGGTTGTGAGAGGAACTGTCTGCATCAATGGTGAGGAGCTAGGCCTAGCAAAAAAGGAAACAATTCACAAGTGAAACCAACTTGTGAAGAGATTAAATCAAGTCCTGGGTGAATGAAAGGCAGAGGTCTCTATGGAAGATCTGGCCAAGGGTTTGGATGGCAGAAATGGGGCACATTAGAGGAGCAGGGTACAAAATCTTTCCACAAAGCATAAGACTGAGAACAACTTTTTGGTTTTTGTTGACAGCTCTCAAGGAAAAGCAATCCAGATGTTTGGAGAGAAGACTGCAGAAGAACACACTGGGGCTAAAGTGAAAAGCAGGCATCGTGGCTTAGCAGTGGTAGTCCCAGGAATGGAGACCTTAGCCATGAAGGGTAGAAGGCATTAGGATCTGAGGGGGTGGGGGGTATCCAGAGTCCCCCCACCCTCCTTAATCTTCCAGCTCATGCCTTGCTCCACTATCCTAACTGTCCCCCAATAGGCACACAGGCCTGGCTCCTGGGTGCTCTCCGATTCTCTCCGCCTTCTTTCTCATTGGACGCTCTTTGTTGGGTGAGGAGCTCCTGCCTCTTTAAGGTCCGATATTGGGTTGTCTCCTTAACACCAGAACACTGTGGTCCTTGAGCTCTTTTGGGCATGCCAAGAGTGAAATGTCAGTAACCGGGGACCCAAAAATGTCATTGTTCTTTCCCCCGCCCAAGGGTTCAGAGGCTGTCTGATCTGCATAGATGTTGATTTGTCAATAATGCCACCACCCCTTCCACCCCAACTCCCCAGGGGATTCGTCCTTTTAGGTATATTTGAAGTTGTTCAGTTGATCCAAAATATTAGGTGCCATCCTGTTAGGCCAGCTTGAAGGAACAGCTTCTTCTGGATTTCCTAAAAGATCGCTGGATTCTCCTGCCTGGGCTTCATAGCCTTGGAGCTCCCGGGGCCCTGGAACATGTCACCACTGCTGGGTGCTTTATTTTTATGGGACTCTCAGAAGCAATGCAAATATTGGCCAGAGCCGGAGGATGGAAGAGCTGGGGGTTTAAAATGAAAATTAGTTCTGCCCTCCACCACTATAACACGTATGAGTGCAGAAAATTCCAAAATGGGCCTGAAGTACCTGTTTCTACTGTCATACTTTTTTTTTGGTAAAAGAAATATATTTAGGACAAGTGGATGTATAAGGCCTACAATGGACTTCTAATGCCTTAAGGGAATTTGTGCAAATATCAAAATTTAAAATTGTTGTTTTGTAAAAGGTAAACAAGAAGTTTATCACTCTTAAATATATCTATAATCTATATGATAAGTGAATATTCATATATAAAAGTAAATTCACATCATGCCTTGATTGCATTATCAATATTATTGTAGTGATTTTTATGTAATTCTTACCTATAAAGATCACAGGGTTATTGATCATGCACAATTTCAGGGATTCCAAAAATGATGTTGAAATAGGTTGAGACCAAAGATAAACGTGAATGGCAGATTTTAGCCAAACTTCAAAGTCAAAGGTCAATGTTCACAGCATTCCAACTTTTAATAGTAGGAGGCCACTTAATTCATATGAATTAAAAATATAGTAATGATATTCCAGTTATCAGTTTAATAGGCACTTAATCAATATTTGTTGAGTGAAAGAATAAATAAAAAATAACTTGGCATCATTTCCTGGCTAACATAATGTTCATACTGGAAGCAAAAGCACATGGGAAAGAAACAATCTGAAATACAAGAGGATATTTTAACTGCTTAAAGCAGCGCAGCACAATGGTTGAGAGAATGATTCAATTGTCAAACTGCCTGGGACAGAAAACCAGGTTCCTCCCTTCCTATGCCATTTTGAGTAAATTATATAAACCCTCAATGCTTCAGCGTCCTAATCTGTAAACTTGGTTTAATAATTTTTTTAAAATGAATGAATTGCATTAAATAATGTGTATTTAGCACCCTTTAGGAAGTACCTGGCATTGTTATATAAGTGCCAGTTATTATTTGTAATATAGCCTTTCCAGTTATTATTGTTAATTTTTATCTTAGAAACTGCTTTGTGCAAGAGATGTTTGCTATACCTAATTCATATGGAAGATTCATGGTTTAGAGCACCCAATTTAACTGACTCAGTCAAGAAATTCCCCTACAAAAAGTAAAAATACATCCACTAAAATCATTTACTAAAGAAAAATTAATATTAGTAAAATTTTAGATGAGTGGAAATGTTTAATAACAATTTAAAAACATGTTGAATATTGCCTTTTGGCAGATTATTACACATCTATCAAGTGATAGCCATAAAGATGTTATTGCAACATCAAAAGCTTTAATCTTTACTGATATATGAAAAAGACAGAACAAAGGCTAAGTGATGACTCTAACCATGGCATTAAATATTTACAAGGACTAGAGGAGAGTAAGGAAACACGACAAGAGTTGATTTTGTAATTGCTGATAGTTTTTATATAAGTTAACAGTATAATAAGTAGATTTTTAAATAAAGTTATTTAAAAAAAAGCCATGAAAGACATCATTACCTTTGGACATATTTCTAAACCAATGTTATTTCCAAAGAAAAATGTGTTTACAGAGCATTGAGCAACTGTGAGTGGGTGAGAGTGAGAATGTCCTTGCCACCGTGGTGTACATTGGGGGAGGGGGGGTTAGAATCATTATTGTAGGTAGAATGAAATTAAAGCTCATATTAACACATGCAGGACATTTATAGCAATATTTTACTTTTGTTTTTTTAATTGTTTTTGAAGAGAGAGAGAGAGAGAGAGAGAGAGAGAGAGAGATACAGAGACAGAGAGAGAACTGAACTGGGGGCACTCCCCAGTTCAGCACATGGGTCTGCACTGGCTGGGGCCGGGATTCGATCCTGGGTCCCCGGCTCTGCAAAGTGAGCACTCAACCCACTGAGCCATCCCAGCTTCCCCTATAGCAATATTTTAAATACATAAAATAAGTAGGAATTCTGGCTGTGACACTTTATCCTTCATGATAACTTGCTAAATTTCTGTATATTTTTTCTCCTTTTGAATACTTGATACAGAGCAAACAGGAAAATTATTGGGTTGTAAAGGATACATTTTCATCTTTCAAGAATTTCCTGGCACTGATTAGGAGAGGCAGAACAAATGATAAAAAAAATATACAGTGATGCCTTGGAATTTGAACTTAATTTGTCCCAGAACCCAGTTCGAGTTCCAAAAAGCTCGCGTTCTAAGACGAGTGGGCATTTGGATAAAGCTACCGGCCATGCAGTCCATACATCTCACACGAACTACGTGTTGGTGGTCGGATTCCAAGGCAGCGTTCGGATTCTGAGGCAAAACTTGATTGCTTTTTTTGTTTGGATTCCAAGTTGTTCGAGTTTGAGGGTGTTCAGGTTCCAAGGGATCACTGTGTAAGGAATGTGCCATTTTTGGTCTTATTAGGAAGACTCATGTATAGTGTCACCACGCTGATTCATAGAGCAGGTCAGTGGGCTTCTCAATTGAACCGATGCCTCCATCCTGCCTTATTCACACTACACTAGTATTTTCTTTGTATACACCATTAAAAACTGCCCCGCTGGCAAAATAGTGTCCTTTCTATCCCAGTCTTCATCCTCTGAGTCACCAGTGGAAGTTTGCACAGGAGAATGATGTTTTCTGGGCATACCCCATCCCCATGTTCGCCAGTCCCCGAGTCCCCAACTGCTGACTCCTCTACCTTTTCTGTTTCAGCCATACTGAACCCCTTGCTGGTCTCCAGCACTTGGGGACCTTCCTGCCTTAAAGACTGTGCTTTTTGACCCTTCACCTGTGTGTCTCTCTCTGATGTTCTCTGTGTCTCTCTCTTCCTCACCTGAAACTTTTGCTCCTCTATCACCTTCTCAACTAGGAGCAAGTATCATGTCTCAGGGGCACATGATTCTTCATCCATTTATTGAGTAAATAATTACTAAATGCTTGCTATTCCTGGATATAATTCTCATTGAGAAGGAACAGTGACCAACAGGACAAAATCTCTGCTTTATATTCCAATAAGAGGGACCAGGCAACAAACAATAAATATAATAAGTGTATTATGTAATATGTCAGAAAGTGACAAGTGCTATTAAAAAAGAAGGCAGGGCAAGGCAGATCAGTAGTGTCACAAGACAGGGAGGCAGACTGAAATTTTGAATTCTGTGGTCAGCAGAGCATTTATTGTTTATTGCTTGGCTCCTCTCACTGGAATATAAGGGAGAGATTTTTTTTCTTGTAGGTCACTACTTTGTTCGTTTGTTCGTTTGTTTGTTTTGTCAATGAGAACTGTATCCAGTAATAGCAAATAATCTGCAATTTCCTGGGCTGGACTCAAGAGCAGCATAAATTAAATCATGACAGTATCCCTCCTTCCGGTGTGGAAAATCCAGGAACGGAAGTAGGTGCTGCCTAACTTCTGATCTAAGACTTTTGAGAACAGCAAGCTGCTGAAGATTTTCATGCCAGGAGGCAAGGTAAGGACGAGTGAGACGATAGTTCCAATATGAGACAGAAGATCACTTCATCCCTACCCTCCACCCCCTCCACACACCATATTTCCATGCTGTTTCATTATATATTGGCTCGATATGATTGCCAATGTGCTTGTTTATGACAGAGACCAAAAGGCAGTTGCTTTGATATAAGAATGAAATAAGTCGTGCCAGGATGTCATCATTCTGCATCTGTTGTCGTTGATAAGCAGCCCAGCTACTGAGGAGCTCTGCTGGGGGTTTATGGATAAGAACATGTGGAAGCAACCATGACAAAGGAATCTAAGACTATCAATACTGAGTTTGTGAAGACAGTTTGGAAGTTTCCATTTGGGCAAGCCAACATTTTGCTAACCTAAAAACTCTTTCAAGGCCCTGAAAACATTTGCTCCTATAATGACCCTTTTTTTGGTTGGGAGTGGTGTTAAATCGTGCAGTGGTCGTCTCAGGAGCGATAGTCCTTGGAGCGGCTCAGCCTGCCTGCTAGCACTGTGGCTTCGTTCCCTAGCAACGTGCTCTAGCAACAGAGGACTGTTACTTTTGTTCTGGAAGCTAGAAATCAGCTTATTGTAATTTAATTAATATTAAGAGTTAAAAATGTCAACATTAAAGTATATAAATTGATGTATTTTTAAATGCACTTTATTGTGTCTAGTAAGCATTTTTTAAAATCACAAGCTTGCCATATAGTCAGCTGTTTTTCCTTTAACATCTATCAAAGTTATTATCTGATAATATTTTTTAACTTACAGGTTTAACCTACAACATAAACAGATGTTAATTGATTTCTGTATACTGAACCATTCTTTAATTCCCACAGTAAAACATGCTTCCTCCTAATCTAATACTTTTTTAAAGCCTTTAAAAGAGTAACAGGTCTACATTAATAAATGAGATTTGTCTGTAGTTTTGTTTTGTGGTGTTTTTTTGTTTGTTTTTTGTTTTATGGTTTTAAGTCAGTATTAGATAGAAAAAATATAGTAATAAAAAGAAAACATCAGATTTATAAAAATTAGAATAAAAAAGTTTTGTCAGTGTGTAATATTTTGTAAGGGTAGAAGTTAGATATAATAATTATTCAAGTATATGTTTAGTTTTAAAAAAGAATTCAATGGAAAGTAAGATGATAGAATAAATATGCTAAAATAAATTGAGCTAAATTATATCATTAAACAACAAACATTAATTTAAAAGAAAAAATAGATTAAGCCTGATTCAAACTAGAATTACTGACCTAGATAACAAGTATGAGCTGAAAACAAAATAATTATGAGTTATTTGAAAAGGAAATACTTTTGATGTTCAGAGAAAAGCAATTAAAAATAAATATCACCTGTGTCTCCCAAAGCATATTAACAAGTGGGAAAAGAATTCTTAGGAATGAAAATGTCACACTTTTTGGGATAAGTTTAGAGACTTAGAAAGAGTCGGCAATTGGGGAAAAGGTAATGTGTTCAGATCTCCAAACAGGTGAAAGCATTTGCCTCAGAGGAAAATGGAAACAAAACAGGTATTAAGATGAAAGTCGAACGATAAAGAAATATACACTTCAAGATGTGAGTTTTTGATTGAGCACTAATAAAAGTCATCGCAGAGCACAATTTAAGAAATGCAATTTAAGTGATTAAGACTTCCTGAAACAAAACTGCATTAGGGACTATGCTTACCAAGATCACTCATCTTCACCAGTAATTTTACACTTATTAACACATGCATTTTGATACTGAAGCAATAGGAAAGACAGGAACTACTTTAAATGATAGACCCATTAAAATTGTGTGGACTGAATCAAGCCTATATTTTAGACCAGTGTCTGACCCAATCGCAGCAGGGGCAGCAGGGGCTTGATTAGGTCTGGATCCCTTTCATAGTGTCAGCCGCTCTCCACCCCTTCAAACATCTGCTACTCACTCAATAACAAAGCAGAGTGAACACTGGGGAGGCATCCAGGATATGCAGACTAGGGGAAAAGAACTTGGAAGAGAAAAGAGATTGATTAAATATTTTGCGATATTTTATTCCTTGCTGAACATTATTCTCGGCTTTTTTGATCTTGGCCTTGGCAGCTGAGTCACCATGTAGAGAAGACTTTACAGTTCCTTTATTCCAGGGAGACAGTGTCATGGGGGGAAAAAAGCCCTTGCAAAAATTGATTTTACTTCCCAGTAATACAATGGACATATGATTTTCTTACAGAAGTAACTCCTTTAGTCACTTAAAAGACATTGATTATAAAAGAAAATTAGAGTCTCTGAAGTTTGGTTCAACAAATAATTTTCTAAAAGGAATCTTGTTTTTGTAACAAAGAATTGAACCATTTACTTCCCAAGTGAATGAAGACTAAATTACGGCAAGATGAGTGCTATTTTCAGGTTTTTAAAAATTAAACTTGTTCACATTGTAGTTCACTTCCTCATGTATATTCTTTAGAACAGTCAATGAACTTTACAAGTCTCTGAAAGATCAGATTTATAAAGAATTGAGAGATTTAGAAAATATTTTTTCCTAAAGAGGAGTGACTTCCTTTTCAGGGGCAAATTGAAGTTTTTATTTTTTCTTCTTTTTCTTTTTTTTTTTTAATTCTAATGAGACAAAAACTTAAGGACAACAAGAGACAAAAAACAGTCAAAAGATTTAACAAACTCTTTTCTCCCTTGGTACATGAAACTAATAGTTAATATTACCAGAATAGAAATGTCTTTCAATTCCACCTAAAGATAAAAAAATTCGCGTTCAAACAAGCATTGGGTACAAAGTAGCGAGCTGTTCTGTTGTGTCAGGATTTCCAGAAGATGTATGGGTGGGAGACATGTCTTTGGTTGATGTCTCTGTAGGATTTTTAGCTGATCTTGTTCAAACAAACAAGCAAGAAACCTTTGTTGAGCTGAGAAAGAACAACTGTCACACTGTCACTTGATAGTAAAAAAAAAAAAAAAAGAAAAGAAAAATTTTAGGAATTTCTCAAATATTTTCAGTCACCACTACAATGCCAAGTTTATATTCTCTTTCTCAAATCCAAATTCTAGAAATGAAAAGCATAGAGTTTGAGTAGAAGTTGTTTTTTTTTTTTTTTTGCCTAGCCTGTCAATATAGTTACTTAATCTTCTTTGGCATCACTACAAATCTTCCTAAATTTTAGGCGCAAGATAAATATGACTGTGTTTAAACACTAGACTCTCCATGGAAAATTCATTTATCCAGGGATTTTAAACATGACAGTTTCATAAATGGGCATCAGGGATTATATGAACCCCCAGAAGATTTATACACTTACATGAAAATGAGAATATGAGTCTTCATGTTTAGATTCTAAAGCTTTGATGAGATTATCGGGACATGCACTGGCCACACAGACCTGATCTAATCACCTGATTTGCATCTGACTTAATCCCTTCATTTGCATTGATTTAATTTGCTTTCCCTTAACACATCTTGTTGGTGGAAGATCGTCTTCTGTGATTTCAGAAATGGAGTGCTTGCCATCTAAGGTAAATTATCATTTATTCCCAGGAGTTAGAGGTAAATTGTATTAGCAGAAAACTATTACCAGGAGTGTATAATTTTTTCAGGACAATCAGCATTCACAAGATGCTAAGAGAAAATTCACATTGGACACATGGAAGTGTGAGGGACTCTGTGTTTGGACCATGCTTAAGATGGAGGAAAGTAAAAGATACTGCTTTCCAAAGTTCTACTAATCTGGAGAGTACACAAACATGACAACTTTACAGTAATTAAAAAACAGACAATGAAATAGTATGACTTTCTAATTTTTCAATTAAATACATTTGAATAGTAGATATAATTTAATTGCATTTTAATTAAGGTATTCCTGTTCCACAAAAAGGAGAGATTTCTCAAAATGTAATGGAAGAAGTAAAGAGCTGTGTTAGTACTCTTTCTCAATTGGCCCTACAGTCGCTGAATAACTCTCACTTCCTAGTACCTGTGTTTCTTCGTGATGCTTATTTGGTTGCCAGCAGCTGTGGCTTTAGATTCATATTAACAACGAAACCCATGAGCTACAAGGCTTTACTCTGCCCAGATTTACTTTAGGAAAAGATGCACGACAGGCAAAACAATGTTTTCAGGAACAGCTTTTTGATATCCCTAAATCATGTAGCAACTGGGACACGTGGCTGTGAGGTCACGATAGATAGTATTGAGTTGGTCAGAACACTTAGGGCATCCACCAGTTCTCTGTTTATCACATCTCCTTCCCTGATGGACAACCCAGGCATATGTGACTTGCCCTGTTCTCTTGAGTCTATGCTTCATCACCACAGGTTGTGCTTCACTCAATAAACTTGACAATGAGTACAGAGTAACCTCATCTAGATTCTCATTTATCTTAGCTCTGATGTACTCATAACTATTTGAGTTGATGTGTCAAGGAGAATTTGACCAAAGATAAAATCCTTAGGCATTTCTGAGGCTGAAAGAAAAGTCATAAACCAATTATTTACCCTCTTTGATTCTTTATTTTCTGCTTTTCCTTTATCTGCTTGCTTCTTCTCCTGGTCCTTCTGCGTTTGTCTTTCTCTTTCCCTTCTTTACACAAACTCTGTCTTACAAATCTTTTTAAAAAATTTTTTTATTTTTTTATTTTATTGTTTTTGACAGAGAGAGAGAGAGAGAGAGATACAGAGACAGAGAGAGAACTGAACTGGGGGAGCTCCCCAGCTCAGCATATGGGTCCGCAAGGGCTGGGGCCAGGATTCGATCCCAGGTCCCCAGCGCTGCAAAGTGAGCGCTTAACCCACTGAGCCATCCCAGTTTCCCCATCTCTTACAAATCTTAATCTTCATTTATTGAGTTGTTCTTTAGAATGCCATAAGAGTGTATAGAACATACACTTCAGACAATTTAGGAAAATATTTAACACAGTTTGTTTTGAGAGTTTATCTAAGCTTTCAGCTGCCCATAAATACACAGGGCTGTACAATTGATTTAAACATCTTTTTTTCCACTTCTGTCTGGAAGAACTTGTTTCAAATATTCTGCATTTTCTGAATGAGCGCTGGTTTCAGAAGATAAACTGGCTGGAAATATTTGTGAATTTTCTTTCAGTGACTGATGATTGGTGCATTAATATTATATTTACTTTGTCTTTGAAATACTGAAACACTGTAAGTATATGTTAATGTTTTCTGTATTGTACCTCTGCTTACCAGCACAGTCAGAGCAAAATCTAAGTTTGATGTGATCGGGCTTAATTAGGGCAATATGGCCATAGAAGAGAGTAAAGTAGATCAAATATATGGTGATGACTTTGGGTGCTGAGCACAGATGTATTATAGAATTGTACAATTTAAACTAATATAATTTTATTAATCAATGTCACCTCTATAAATTTAATTAAAAATAAAAATATCTAATTTTGAAAAATTCCTTTTTCAATGGAACTTAAATTCTGATTGGTGGAAAATCCAATGATTGTATGTTGTTGACATAAATTGTATTAAAAGATATCTAAATATTAAATTACTCTCATATTTGTAAATAAAAGTTATTTTTTGGACATATTCCTGGATTGTATTTGATAACTATTCATTTCTGAATTAAAAAAATATATTTTATTTGTTTTGACACAGGGAGAGACAGAGACAGAGAGAAGGGGGAGAGCCCAGAGCAGTCCCCATAATTGTACGTCATCAGTTTTCAACACGGTTTCTTTCTACATAGGAGGGTGGGGGGCTGTGAAGGGCGGGAACCGGACTGGGGGCCTCCTGCATGGGAACCATACCCAAGTTGGGAATATGGGTCTGCATGGGCATGGACTGGGATTCGATTCTCCTTCCCCAGGGATGAAAAGTGAGTGCTTAACCTGCTGAGCCATCCTGGCTTCCTAGGAATTCTTTTTTTTTTTTTTTTTTTTATCTTTTCACATTTATAGAGAGAAATTATCTTTTTGTCTTCAGTGCATAGTTATTTCTATTTTACTTTTTGACAGATAGAGAGAGAGACAGAGACAGAGACAGTTAGAGAACCGAACTGTGGGAACTCCCCAGTTCAGCACGTGGGTCCTGCCTGGGCCGGAGCCGGGATTCGAT
>PVKE010010555.1:0-15811 GCA_004027555.1 Craseonycteris thonglongyai | reverse complement strand
AATTCTTAACACAATGCAATAAACTTTTGAAACACAAGACACAGACCGACACCAACAGTTCATCTACAATAAACCAATTAATAAATATTTATTAGAGACCAGTGTACGCATACATTGGACAGGGAGATTACAAAAAGTAAATGTCTAACCATCTTCTATTAAAGCACTATATATTTAAATTTGTTAGCTAATTGATAGAGTGTAAGACACTTTGTTTCTGAATTTTTTAACTCCACAGCTTGAACATTTATCTATGGCTCTTTGATGTCTGTAGTAATTTCACAGCTGAGTCAGAAGCCTGTATTATAGGTAGTATAGAAATTGTTTTCATTTCCTCCCTCTTCTCAATATTCACTCATTGCTATCATAGTAGTAAGTGAAACAAATGAAAGACATTAAGTATTAGGTATGGGTAATAAGTGATAAGTTCAGAACAATAAAATAATTTTTGAAAGGATAAAATGGTCTTGGATTACTCTCTCCATAATGAACATGAACTTGGTACATCTATCAGTTAATTTGTGACTCTATAAGTAATCCCCCTCATTCTTTACTGAGAAGAGACTGTGTGTTTTTGTGGTGTTTCATGTGTTTATTTTTATTTTCTTGAGCTCATATGAAGTTCTTTTCAACATAGTCTCTTTCTCTCCCCTTCATCAACCCTGCCTTTTTCTCTTTCTCTCTGAATGTTAGGGAATTCCATACTCTATATGCCATAATGTCTAAACACTTGAGTTCAGAATTGATAAGAATAAAGCCGATTTTTAGAGTTGCTATCAAATGAAGCTCTACATTTTCTAAGATGAAAACTATGCATGAAGTACTGGCGGAAAAGAAAATAGACTCGAGTGCAAAATCACAGCGTTTAATGGAATAATAAAGAAATAAAATCTGAAAAGAAGCTATAGCAGATTACAGAGTACACATGGTTTTCTTCCAGGTTTGATGGAGAAGAATGAATTTGTTCAAGGTAAATAACTTTCCACCTGGGATTTAAAAACATAGTTTTAACACTAAATAAATGTGTCTTGTATAATACATATAGACATGCAAACATACATATATACACACAAATACATACACACATAACATTTATGAATATGTTTTTCAGTGGTCTGTCATATATATAAGTTCCTTACCTTTTTCTTGTGCTTTGTTTTGTCTCACTAGGAAACTGAAACACTGTTGACATTATAAAAAGCAATGGCATACTCATCTGGAAGATACAGAGAAAATTTATTCTTATTAGATTTCCAGTTTTCTATAATCAGATTATATCAGACTATTGTACATAAACTAGATCTAACCTTTTCAGTAATTTTGCAAAAGAATCAATCACCTTTTTGTTTTCTAAATTAAAAAATATCTTATAAAAGTTTAAGTTACTTGATGAAGTACATTCAATTATTAAACGATAGAGTCAGAATTCAAATACTTCTTGACAAACTTTGTATGATGTCTACCAAGAAATTAATAGCACTCACAATCTTTCTGATCTCTACAACATCTTAGTAATTGATTTGGAACTTAATCTATCAACATTTTCCTATAACTTTTCAGAATATTGCCCATTCCCCTTCTCAAATCGAAGTTCATGAAGGTAGCAAGAAATGGTGTCTTGTCATTATAACAACAACAGAAAGACCTGATGCTTAGCATAGCTTGTATTTCAAGGTAAAGGGGCACTCTTGCACATTATATCAAAAAGATTGTATGTGTTAAAAACTCTGGTTACTATACTGCAAACTAGCCCAGTCTAAAGATATGTCATGAAGTAGATAAAAAATCAATATATGAAGTAAAACGATTTATTATTGAGTCTTTGTAGACTGAGAATGATTTTGGAAAATTTGGTAGCTCAGGTAATCTGAGATATCATGTTCAATAGATTTATGGTTTGGTTGTTGTTTGCTTACCTTTTTCATAATAATCATAGACCATAACTGGGGCTGGCTGAATGTTGGATACAAGGTTGCTTTGTTCAACAGAGAAAGTGAAACTGTTTGCTATGCCAGAAACCTATAAGACACAAATTATACATCAAAAGAGATCTGCCAAAAAAACAGAAACAAAAACAAAAATCACTGAGCACATTATCTTCAGAAGTTCACACTCTACCCAACTAAAATAGATAGGATATCAATATCTTCGATGAAGCTTGCCTAACCCTTGGCCTGTGGGTCACATGTGGCCAGGGATGGCTTTGTTTCCAGATCAACACAAATCCATAAACTTTACTAAAACATTATGAGATTATTTTGCAACCTTATTATTATTATTTAGGTTATCAGCTATTATTAATGTTAGTGTATTTTATGTGTGGCCCAAGACAATTTGTCTTCCAATGTGGCTCAGAGAAGCCAAAAGATTGGACACTCCTGTCTTACATAACGTATATAATGACAATATAATGAGTTAGGTAACATTAAATTATATAAAATTAAAGTTTCATTGCTTATATTGAGGTGCAAGGAATTTAGTTGAAAGCAGTCATGTATGCATTTAAGTGAATGGTAATGATATACACATAGAAAGGGTGACTTTGAAACTCCTGCCAGCCTTTGTTGCAGTTCAAGTCAAACTATAAGAGAATATTACATCTGCTCTGTGACCAGACTATGATAGATGTCATGAGGACTGAAAAACAAGAAATAATATTTCAAAATGTGAGAATTATCTAGTCAGGTAGTCAAGGCTTATATAAAATAACTTTAGAGGTCACAGGGAGATGATCAGTGGGATGGAGGAGCACTGATCATCGTTAACATTCCATTTTCTTTCTTTTTACAAACCCTGTTATATATCTCTATAAGAAATAAGAACATCCAATGACCCTTAGAAGAAAAGAAAGCCATGGAAGACAAAATGATTGCTCAACTTACATTTTCCACGTAGAAAAGAACATGGTCATTCCTGACTTCAGTCTTCATCACTTGGGCGTTGTTTTCAAGCTTTGAAGAAATTGAAAGGGAGAAATGGGAAATAAATATTAAAGTATCATTCTAGTATTGAATGCTTCATAATTTTTAAAAAAGATTTATTTTATTGTTCTTTTGACAGAGACAGAGAGAGTCAGAGGCAGAGAGAGAGAGAGAGAGAGAAGGGGGAGGGCCCAGAGCAGTCTCCATAGTTGCACATCCTCAGCTTTCAACATGGTTTTGTTCCACACAGGTGGGCAGGGGCCACGTAGGGCAGGACCTGGGCTGGGGGCCTCCTGCATGGGAGGCACAGTCTCTTGAGCCAGAGGCTGAACCAGGGGGCAAAAAGCAAACTGGGGCCCCCCGCATGGGAAGCACATCCCAGTTCAGCATATGGGTCCACATGGGCCAGGTTGGGATTCAATCCTCACTCTCCAGGGCTGCAAAGTGAGCACTTAACCCGCTGAGCCATCCAGCATCCCCCATAATTTTATTTAACTAATTGCTAGGAATCTATCTTATGGAATGTCCCTCTGTGCCATGATGTTTTCATAAACACAAGTAGAAACTAAATAAAGAAATAGATTATAAACTAAGGGACAAAATGACTGCTAATGGGTACAGATTAAGAATATCATCCCTTCAGTGTTATAGCAAAAATAAAAATGTCAATTTTGAATAGGTTTGTTTATGTTTTTAAAGATTTATTTTGTTTGAGAGAAAGTGAGAGAGAGAGAGAGAGAGAGAGAGCGAGCGCCTAGAGCAGTTTCCATAGTTGTACATCATTTGTTGTGATATGGTTTCATTCCACACAGATGAATGTGGGGCTGTGCAGGCTGGGAACTGAACTGGGGGCCTCCCTCATGGGAAAAGAGAACCTTGCCACCATCCTGGTGGGTACTCATTATGCTGCAGTTCAGCATATGGGCTTTCACGGGCTGGGGCCGGGATTCAATCCCTGGACCTTGTGGTTGCGAAGCAAGTGCTCAACCTGCTGAGCTTTCCCAGCATCCTCTGGATAAGTTTTTTTAAGTAAAGAATTCCATAGCTTGGTTTTGCTAACCAAATATTTCAAGTATACACTCTTGTTTTTCTGTGCTTAAAGGTTGGGCTTCTATTATTTACCTCTTCAATGGATGGCATGACTGGAATAAATCCTGATAGCATTTTTACATCAACAAGAACCATATTAGAGTTATTGCGCATTCCAATATATCTGAAATTTAAAAACAAAACAAAAGTTTAGACATCAGTTTAGAAAAGTGACATCTCATTGCAAGGGTGGTGGGTACATAGATGCCAATTGACTATAAGTCTGGAAGGAAGGCAAAGCTGAAGGAAAAACATCTGAGGAAAGTCATTCTCAAAAGTCTGAAAATAGGCACAACTAGACTGATAATGTATGAGATAATATAAGCAACATAAATTGGAATAAATAATAAGTTATCTAAACTTAGAATCTCCCCAAACCTTGTGTTTAAGATTTCCTGAGGTCTCAAAGTCAGACCTTATTAACAAAGCTTGTAAATATATATTACATATACTTATGGTAGCCTTAGATTTGCAAATCACTGAAATGAACTCTTTGTTTAAAAAGCAGTATGTTGGGAGAATTATAGAGTAGACACATCCCTGAGAAATCTTCTAAGTCATGTCTCTAACTCTGGATAGCATTGTTGTAACATGAAGTTCCACAATGTATTTAGTTCTGATTTTTGCTCTGGTGTGTATGAGATTACTATTTGGAAATTCTAAGAAAATCCTTCAAACTCATTGTACTCAGTGTTTCTTCACATATTAACTAAGGTTAAAACTCTTTGGCATCTAAATATTATTTATATTTGAATAATAAATATCTAAAATTTTGCTCTGTATAGTTATAAAATAAACACTTGTAGGTTTTCTCCTATCAATCCAGTCTTGCTTATCTTTAGGAGGGAAAATGGTACCTCCATTGTCCAAAACTGATAGTACTTTCACACATAAACACAAAAAATGGACAAAAAATGGCAGAAGCTTGTAAATTATACCTGCATACAGTAAAAATTATACGTGCATAATTTTAGCTCTGACTGAATTTAAGATATACTAAATTGTGGGGTCTACACAGAGAGCAGTAAAGTGATTATGCTATAGAAATACACACCAAACAGTGAACTCATCGTGGTTACCATCATTCATATATTGTGATTTTGTTACTGTTTAAAATAATTCTTTAAAAAAAAATTACCCTCTCTCTAACCTGAGAGTTGATATTAAATAGGGCACTTACTTGATTGTTACTGTCAGGTCAAAATTACTCTGGAATATATCTGAAGAGTTTTCCTTTACCATTTCCAAGAAAAGAGAAAATCCAGCTGCCTTCTTAGGTAGTAGCATATTATACCTTAGTGTAGCCTAGAAAAGACAGAAAATCATAAGAAAATCCATCCATTTATCTTGTAGTAAAAACTAAAGGACTTACTATAAATGAATAACACTATAAACAATTGTTTAGTTTTCAGAAGATATAAAAAGCTTTAACAACATAATTTAATAAAAATACTAAAATATTTTTTAATAGTGTCATTCTCAAAAGATTTTTCAGTTACCCAGTTATTCATAAGAGTAAATGCCTCTTCATTAAATTACTTGTATTTTAAGCTATTAAACAGAAAAAATATTAATGAGAGAAACAGTAGCAATAATAATGACATTATGCAAAATGGGAAAATACTACTATATGAAACTGAGCAGTCAGGCTTTTTACTGGCAGTCATGTCCCTCTCTGGTAGATTTTTATTACCTGGATAAATGCACAGCCTTGACCTTCCACATCTACTGTGTATTGTCCATGTGCTTTTGTTAGTTCTGAACGATGGACCAGTAAGCGGTTTTCACTGTTAACCTGGAAAATCTCACTGGATTCTTCACTGCTAAAGGTGACAGTGTTTTCCCCATTAGAAAAGGTTAATTCCATGTAACGGGTTATGGCAAGAAGACAGACAGCAGTGTCCTGCACAGAACAGCAACAATTCAAATTCTGTTATGCTGCAGTATCAGTCATAATGTGACCATGAACTTTATATCAATTCATAGACATATTTTTAGGACAAGTCCGTAGAACACCAAGAAACAATAGTCTAAAGAATAGGAACAAATACTGCCTTGTGCTAGTTGTTGCCGATTAAATTACTTTCCTTCTTTAAATATTAATCAGATTTTAGTTTTCTAAAGGAGATTATCCTTTAATCTCTTTTGTTGAAAATAGTGCTGAATCTTTGGTAAGAAATTAAGCTGTTATATAATTAGGCTGCCTTGTAAAATGCTTATGCCCAACTTTCTTCAAAGATGGGAGTCAGAATCTGGAAAGGATGTTAGGAGAGTCACTAAGATCGAAAAAAGTAAAGTGAAGAGGGAAGTGAAGATTTCCACCCTGGGAATAAAACCGCATTTCTTTACATTAAAACATTTTTTTCCTGTTAAAACAAACATCATTGTTTCTCCTACCCATTTTCTTTTTCTGTTATTCATTCATTTCATTTGCTTTTTCCAATGTGCAGACCACAGAAATAGAGAGAAAATTTCTTCTTGGTTGATATGTAGTATGACCATAGCATAATCAGATGTCTAACTTATCATCAAGACTCTGGTGCTTGTGACAACAATCACTTTTAGATTTACTTTCTATGTTTATTGTGTAAATGAAAATATACATCAGGCATAATTTTCTTGAAAAGGGGCGTCATTAAGAATCCTTATACAGAGAATTCTTAGTAGAGCAAGTGCCTGATATACAACTGCCCAATAAATAATTGTTCACAACATGTATTAAGGTTTATAACAGCAAATATTCTTCATCTCAGAAGGTTTTTTTCTACGATTCCCTTTGTTGCCTAAATTATTGCAGAGTAGTGTCTTTTGCATTAAACATATGGTTATTAATTCCACACCAATCACCTGGGTGGAAGAGAAGCCTCCATGCGAATTCATTTGTTGGGCAAGCCATTGCACAATCTTACTAGCATAGGTGACGTCCGGAGTTTTCTGGGAAAGAACAGCCAACAACACGTAGCAAGTCTGCTCAGTCTTAGCAGAAAAGGCCCGAGGAATAAAGAATGGGGATGCTTCTGTCTTGGGTTTCTTTGCTGTTTCCCAATATATCATGTTGTCTGGGAAAAAGGAAAAAAATTTCACATAGTCCCTATAAAGAGAACTGGTTACATATAAGAATGATGCAAATTCCCTTCTTGATTTTTGTTATGGGCTGAATTGCTCTCCTCAAATGTATATGTTTAAGCCTGACTCCCAGAACCTCAGAATGTAACTGTCTTTGGAGACAGGGTTTTTAAAGAGGTGACTAAGTTAAAGTGAGGCCATTAGAGTGGACCCTGATCCAATCTGACTGGCGTCTTTATCAAAAGACAAAATTTGGATACATGAAAGGGATGCCAGGGCAGCATGCATACAGAAAACAAAACAATGTGAACATGGAGGGAGACGATGGCCATCTACAACCAAGGATAGAGGTCTCAGAAGAAACCGCATCTGCTGACACCTTGGTTTTCGAATGCTAGCCTCTAAAACCGTGAAAAGAACAAATTTCTGTGGCTTAAGCCGTCCAGTCTATGCTATTTTGTTACAGCCATCTAAAGAAACTAATATAGCTTTAAATAGCAACTTTCTAAGGTCAAAAATGGTATGTGATTAAGTTTTTACAAGCAATTCTTATTATCTAAGCCATGGTCCATATAGTTGATTTCCTTTATTTCACTCATTTAAGAAGAAACCAGCAGAAAAGAGGAAGTAGGAAACAGGAAATATATAATATTCTTTAAAGATAAGGGGTCACTCAAACAAAACAAACATACAAAGCAGAAATAAACTCACAGACACAGAGAAAAAACTGATGGTTGCCAGTGGGAGGAGGTTTAGGTACTAGGTGATAAAGGTGAAGGGATTAAGAAGTACAAATTAGTAGTTAAATGAAATAGTCACAGGGACGTAAAATACAGCAGAGAAAATATAGTCAATAATATTGTAGTAACTATGTATAGAGTCAAATGGGTATTAAACAAGTCAAGGAGATCATTTTGTAAATTATATAAATGTGTAACAAGCATGCTATACACCTGTAATTAATATAAAACAATATTGAATCTTAACTGTAATTTATAAATAAATAAAAAGTGTAAAAAAAAAGAAAAGATAAATTACCACTCAGAAATTTTATAAGATAATAGAATCATACTAGTTAAGGCAGGGTTCCTATGTGATTGCTAAGTTTCATCACTTTTTTTCTCAAAGTCATCTCCATTAGCAAAAGTGAAAAATAGTACTTACTTATTTTTGTAGCAGATTGATCCAGGACCTGGAGTAATAATTCCACTTTCTCTTCTTTTCCAGCTAATGCAAAAGCATATGCTAGTATTGCATGATTATAGCCATCGGTGATGCCACTTTCCATAGCCTCCTCCAGGCAAAAGAGCCCATGTCGTAGAGCAGAAAACTAGTCACGAAGAAGAAGAATAGATGATAAAATAATATCTAAATACTTTATAAAGTTGCTGAATATTTAAACTAATCCTTCTTTGTACTCTATATAAAATATAACATATACTGAAGTATATTTTACATGCAAACTTGTTTATGTATATATATGTAGTATACTTTACAAATATAATTACTATTAATTTTAATGAATTACTAGTATTTGAGAAATAAAAATTAGGTAGTATGAAAATGGCAGTCTCTATGTCTGATCAGTCATAGTCTAGTTAGTAATATAAATTTCTTCTATGTGGCAAAGAATATAAATTTATTTTTAGACCTAGGATGTTTTACTCTAATGCCTAAAATAGACGCTTATATTTCTAAAGATGGTTATTGAGATATACCAATGACCCTGAAAGTTCTTAGTACATATATCTTATTTCAGGGATAGATTTTGCAATCAAATAACGTGAAGCCAAGATGAACAACACTTAGGCTGAAGTGTTTACACACTGAGTTGGTTAGACTAACAGAATACATACTATGTTAAGGTTATATTTAGAGCACAGGTTTCTTAATATGAATTTCATGGCTGAACTTCAGGAGATATGCAAATACCTGAAATAATATGAAAAACTTGTGTATGTGTGCAGACTCATATGTATAGTCTCCCTAGGGAAAAACCCAATGTTTATCAAATATCTTGACAAATGAAGAAAAAGTTTGAGTAATACCAACTTAAAGAGAGGTAATGAATGAAATGATCTTTTGATGTTTTATGCAGTCTAAGAATTTCAAGTCACTCTGAATTTATGATCTATTTAATATACATTTATTCAGCTGATGAAACTAAAGGATGGGGGAAATCCTTACAGTAAGATTGAGCCCCGCTTCAAGGAACGCTCCAACAACATATGCAGTAAGTATAGTGTCGTCTTCATCTCCACCCTAAACACAAAGGAACAATGACTTATATGAAGTAGTAGAACACAAAAGAACAGCTACTCTTTGGAAGTGATACCAGGTAGGGAAGAAATACTGGAACAACCACCATTATTCACAAAAACACATGAAAATATGTAATTTTTAAATTAAATGGTCAATAGCCATATTATTGAAGCAAGAATCCATCACAATTCAATGTAATAATGAAATAAAGCATACAATTAATCTCAAGTATACTAAATGACATATAATTATATTTATGTGGCCTGGTAGTAAGAATGAATTCCAGGTAATTCATATGAAGAATTATATTTTACTTTACTTGGAATTAATTTGAAAAAGTAAACAAAGAATTTTTTATGGGATGGAACAGAAAGTTGCCTTGAAGCTTCCTGAACATCCCTGGCAAAGTATCCTAAGAAGTAACAATAGTCAAGTCTTACAGTGTAAATCTAAAAAAACATTTATAAATTATATTGTATACAAACTGTGCATAAAAATCCTCTAGGAAATTTAAACATGAAATCAACTAGTATCCATCGAAGAGATTCTGATTCAAGAAATTAGGAATGGGATGTAGAGAAATGAATTTAATGGGTGCTCTAGAGTACTGATACAAATAACATTCAGATGGCATTTGGGATCCAATGATCCTATAAATCTCTTGTTTTACTTATCTAAGTGAAAGGTGACCTCTCTCTTCTTCAGAACAGGATGTTTCTGAGGAGCTTGGTTTTTAGGGTGTAAATAGCTACATATAGTGGACACTAAAACAAGATGTGGGGACCCAAAACACACTTAAATTATAGCAAATGTTACTATTCTTCTTCAATGCAAGTTTTTATTTTTCTCTTGCTTCTCTCTCCCTCCCAATCCTCTCTCTTTCTTTTTCTTTGTCTGTTTCTCCCCCTCTCTCATCTCTCTCTTCCTATGACACACACAATTATAAAATAAAGATTGAGTAAAATTGTAATGATCAGTAATGAATTTAATAAGAAGAAAGATGTGGAGATATTTCAGAAGAGAACATGAAAAATTCTGATTTTTCTACATAAGAACAAGTATTTTTTTCTATCAGTTCTTCCTGTTGTGAGGTATGGGTTCAAAATAATTTAAAGACATTTCTTCCCATACTACATAATAGTAAAAAAATTTGAAAAAAATTCACATTAATATTAAATACCATAGTGTTACCATTCACTCATATTTTGAAGTGGATTAGCTTTCCATTCCAAAATCCAAGAATAGGTGTAGTGATTACGAAGGACACAGAGGAAAAGTCCAGGATATTTCAGGGGACATAGGGCATGCTAAAATTTCATGATTAAGGATTGTGTTTTCAGAGGGAAACAATAAAGGATACAGAGGATGGGATGGAGGTGGACAGCTATTAGCAAAGAAAGAAAATCAGAAGGAAGAAAGAACGCCTAGTGATTTACCTAAATATGGACAGGAAGAGGGAAAAAGTGATTACTATCAAGGACTAACTTCATCTTATTTGCGTTTTTGTTAAAGATTTATTTTATTGTTTTTGACAGAGACAGAGACAGAGAGAGACAGAGACAGAGAGAGACAGAGAGAAGGGGGAGGGCCCAGAGCAGTCTCTATAGTTGTACGCCATCAATTTTTGACATAGTTTCATTCCACACAGGTAGGCAGGGGTCAGGGGTCATGCAGGACAGGAACTGGGCTGGGGACCTCCTGCATGGGTGGCACACCCCCTCAAGCCAGGGGTGGGGGGGAGCAGTGAGAACCAAAATAGGGGGCCTCCCGCATGGGAAGCATACCCCAGTTCAGCATATGTGTCCATATAGGCTGGGGCCGGGATTCGATCCTTGGTTCCCAGAGCTGCAAAGTGGTTCCCAGAGCAGCAAAGTGAGTGTTCAACCCACTGAGCCATCCCGGCTTCCCCCTTATTTGTATTTTGACGTAGGGCAAACTAGGCCTTTACGTTTTGACTCGAGAGGGTATTAGAAGAGTGCTTCATTGAAATGATGTAGATTACTAGATACTCTCCCTCAAACTTTCTTGCTCTCCTTGAATGGGAATTAATTACCTATACAAGGCTTGTTTCCTTAACGTATTGTTTGGCTCCAAGTTTGTGTTTCCACTCTAGATTCCTTTTTTCTCCACTTTCTGTTTCCAGTTTATCTACTGAGAGATATCTGTTCTGTGGAAGGGCTAAAGATGGTAAGATGAATAATAGATTAATCAGTTCTATCTAGACATGCAAGCTGCAAGAACGATGCAGTTGACCAATACACCACAGGTCTCCAACTGCATTAGGCTCAGAAGGGGTAATAGTCACAAGAAAAATATGCGTGTTCTGGATGCGTTAGGCCAGAGGCAGGGAAGGTACATGGTCAAAGTAACAAGGAAAGCCCATTTCTGTTCATCTCTTACCTCCCAGGCATTGTTGAAAAGCTGGCCATCACTTTTAAAGCAGCCATTGCTTTCCTGTTTGCTTAAAAGCCAGATCAAGGTCTGTTGTTGAACTTGTTCATCAATGAAAACATATTTCTTCATTCCCTCTAATGTCTTAAAAGTAAGAGCACTGAGCCTATAATGCAAATCACCGGTTAGACAACAGTTAGATGAGAAAGAAATGATGATGTTGGCTACTCGACAAATTCATCATCATTGTTCCCGTTGGATAATGTCAGCTTAACGTTCACTATAATGAGCCTTTACCGATAGCGGCAATTTCCTATGGGTCAATAACATGTTTTGAATCACAATATGTATAATTAAGAGTAGGTAATTTCCAGTGTGTTTACACATAAAATTCTTGCTATATAGTTCGTTAGATTACTCACATGTGGAGAGAATAGGTATAATTAGATGTTTTGGGGCATTCTAATTTTACTCTTCTAAATCTACATGGAACTCTGAGAAGTTTGGGCTAAGTTGTGGCATTTTTCCATGGAGCTAATAAACTGTAAGTAGAAGGAATGTCATTACGTTTGCTATGAGATAGGAATTGAAATAATCAAATATTTTAGTTTTATGTGTTTCACCCCTGTAAATTCATTTTGAAACATACTTTGCTTTTAAATCTCCACTGAACTCAAATTTTCTCATTTTCCCATATGCCCTCCTCAGATCAATCCTATATATTTAAACACAATTTTCATGTCTCACCATATGCTTCCTTCTGGATTCCTCTGCCAAAACACACTATATGAGTCATCAGAGTTTTTGAAAGACAACTGTTTTTGATAACCTAAAATTCAACATTGCAGGAAGTTATTTTTTTAATTTAAGAAAATCAGAAAAAATGAATGATGAAGTGCAAGCCTGCATTTTGATGTTAGACAGACATAAATTACCAGGATGATCATTTCAATTTAACTTTTGAAACTCAAGTTCTCTATCCATAGTAAGGAAAAATAATTCCTACCTTATAGAGTTTTAATGACACACACAAAATTACATGTGCCCAAGTCTAGTTCAATAGTTAGCATTTACTCATTGTTTAATACCTTTTTATTAAGGTTATTTTACTTTGTTGTTATCAATCTGAAAAGAAAACCCAAAGAAGTCATATCTCCGGTCTTTTCCATAATGTCACATTTCACAAGATTTATACATCCCTTTTCTACACACAAATCCAACCACCTCATTACAATGAAACACAATTGAAAGACAAATACAGAAGTTGATAAATAAACCACTTCTAGGTACTATAATAGCAACAACAACAAACAAGTAGCTTGGCAAAATATTAGGCATTAAAAAGAACTGGTCTTATTAAAAACATTATAGTTCTAAATTGTGAAACCAAATGACCACAAAGGCGTTGAAAGTCTAAAAGAATCCCCAAAATACCAAAAGCAAAACATAAAACATAGCTTGAACTCAGAGTACCTCAGTTCAGATTCACTTTTTCCCCATGAGACTACCTTATAATAACAGCTTTTTGACATTTTAGTATCAGTAACAACTTGATTTCTTCTACTATGAGGAGAAATTACTTATATTTTCTCACCATTAGACAAGAAAGCAAAAGCCTTAGATTTAACTTCTTCTGTCAACTGTTCAGTAGATTTCAGATAGTCAAGGACATAGGTATTAGATGCTAGTAGGGCAATATTCTCCTCTCTGCATCCACAGGGCCTTTGGAGAAGATTTTCCAGGTTCTGTATTGCAAGTCCTAGAAGATTCCCTAAAAATAGGTAAAGCAAGAAGTTACTTTTACTTTTACTCGCGTGTCAGCATTAATAACTATAGATAAAAGAGTCATAGTGGGAGTGGAATATATTTAAAATTGATTGTAAAAGTTGGAATTTTCTTCGTGAAAGAAAATTTTCACGAAGTAATTAATTCTAAAGAGGAGATAGATGTGACAGGTGAAGTTAAAGGGGTTGCTAATATAAAAATAATTTATGCTAATCTTATCATCAGAAAGTGTGTTTGCTAGCTTGTTTGTTTTTTGAGAAACTGACCTTTATGAACTGTAAACAGTAATCTATACCTTCTTAAGAAACTGTTAATGATAGACAAAAAAGTTTGATTTTTGTAAAGCAGATTTCTTCTATGACTGAGGAAATGTCTAGTATCTTTGTTTTATATGATTAAAAAAAAGAGTTATTTTGTTTTTTTTTATAGAGACAGAGAGAGACAGAGACAGAGAGAGACAGAGATAAGGGGGAGGGCCCAGAACAGTCTCCATAGTTGTATATCATCAGTTTTCAACATGGTTTTGTTCTACACAGTTGGGCGGGGGCCGCACAGGGCGGGAACTGGGCTGGGGGACTTCCACATGGGAAGCACAGCCCCTTGAGTCAGGGACCAAACCTGGGGTTGAGGGTGGGGAACCAAGCTGGGGACCTTCCACATGGGAAGCACACCCCAGTTCAGCATATGGGTCTGCATGGGCCAGGGCCAGGATTTGCTCCTCAGTCCCTGGGGCTGCAAAGCGAACACTTAACCCTCTGAGCTATCCTGGCTTCCCCAAAATGTCTAGTATCTTTAACAAGTAAAGATTATTCTGATTCTCTAGAAGGGAATTAAGTAATTCAGATGAATGGGCTAGTATAGAACCTTTTGTTTTCTAAATACCAATTTTCGTCCACCAGAACAAGTGTGTCCCAGAGACAGATTTGAAAATGGTACTGTAATTCTTTCAGATCCTGTATAGAAACAAGCATAGAAGATAATCCTCAACAATAATTCTCTCCAATTGATAGCATGATAAAAATCTCTTTATCCTGTAATTTTTAAGAAATTTTTTAAAGATGACCTAAATCAAGGTTTTCAAATCATTGTAAAACACAAAATTTAACCAACTTACCCACAACAGTGAAAAAGGCCCTGGCTGACCCTTCTACCACACTGTGTGGCAAATCCAAAACTACCTGTGTGGAGACTTTGGTATCTGAGAAGAAAATATTAATAAAATTAATAATGTGATGGCTTTCTTCTATAAACAATAGCAGAAGTTCTGTGGGCCAAACATATTAGGAACTGTATTCCATTATTTTTATTTTAGAAGCTGCTGTGGTTTAGATTTAGTTTAGAATAACAGTACTTTCACAAAATGGTATGCAAGTCTCTGTGTTAGATAATGACTCTTATTCTACATTATTTTAGTGCTTAAACTATTTTATGTATAAAAAAATGTAAAACACACACACACACACAAAACTACTGACTGAAGTTCAGAGCATCCTATCAGGCGTTAAAATCATATCATCAACCAGATAAAACAATGCTTGTGATTCCCATAAAAGAGGCAATGATTTATCAATGGGTGTTTCATTCTAAGAGTAAAAAAGCAAATGTTACATTATGTGCTATTAGAGCATAATCCTGATTTCCCACTGTCTAATGTGCTAATCATACGACAAGAGGAGCCCAAAATATACAAGACGGGAAAAATAGGCTGAGGCAGACTAAGGTCATGGGTGAACTAAAAAACAAACAAACAAACAAAAAACAAAAATTCTCACAAATATACCTTTTGTTTGCTAAAATTATACAATGGAGAAAGGGCATGAAATAAAATAATTCTGCATTAGGCATTTAGAATGAAATTACTGAGGTACTCAGTGTGGCAAGTGGACTAACATGGAAGGAGCAGAAAGAAAGTGTCCCTGCTGATAAAATATTTTTAGGACTAATTTGACCACCTAAAAGATTCTCTTACCTTTTGAACAGATAAGGAAACTCTGAGTCATGTCTTTTTCAATACCTTCAGGCTGCCAAAAGGTAAACAAAAACAAACACAAAATAATGAGTCTGGATCATTTTTCTGTGAAGAGAAGTAATCAAACATCAGCTTATGTAGGCATGGCTGGTCATGTTTGTTCCTGGGATGGGATTCATTCATTGTCCCCTTCTGTTTATATCTTGAAGTCACTGTACATGACCAACACCTATTTTGATGTTTTTTTTCAATGTATTTTTATTTATTTATTTATTTTTGACAGAGAGAGAGAGAGAGAGAGAGAGAGAGAGAGAGAGAGAGAGAGAGA
>PVKE010010554.1:0-42229 GCA_004027555.1 Craseonycteris thonglongyai | reverse complement strand
TCTCTCTCTCTCTCTCTCTCTCTCTCTCTCTCTCTATCAAAAACAATAAAAATAAATCTTTAAATTTCCTATTCTGCCATCTTAGATTTTCCTCTGTTCTGACCATGATTCTTGTCCACAGAAATACAAATTAAGTGTGCACAGTCACATTTTGCTTCTGTTTGTAAATTCATTTATTTGCCTATATATGAATGTTCTTAGAATTTTTCTTTGAACCCATTGTAATATTCTACTGGTTCCTTCATTAATTATTGAGTGTAATGAGATCTTTTGACACCTGTTCATTTAAAAAAAAATAGCCTTCAGGCCCTGCTCCATGTCTATTCAGTTCCTCTGATTAACTGCCTTCATTGCACTCACTGATAACTGTCTGAAATTCTTTTATTTATTTGTCTATTTGCTTACTATCTTTGTCCTCCACTAGAATGTAAGCTGGGGACCAGGGACCTGGCCCATGGGAGGCTGAGCCAGTGTTGGCTTTGTGGGCTTCCAGGCAGACCAGCTCCTGAACAGAATGTTTGAGAACTTTCATGGGTTCCATATCAAGCTCAGTGACCCCTTGGTTCTAGAACTTGTCTGTGTTCCTGCCTGCATCCTCCCTTTTTCAAAACTGCAACATTTACCCCCAGTTCCTTTTCCCAGAACTTCCTCCAGGATTATCAATCAACCAACATTCCCAAGGCCCAATTGCAAAGGCTTTCATCACCCTGAGCTATGATCACCACTGGACCTATAGTCCTAAATTTATCCACAGCAGCTAAAAGAAACTCCTTATTCCCTCCCCTCTTGGGTCACAGTTGAGAAAACAGTCAATACCATGGAAAAACCTTTGAAAAAGACATTGGATCCAAGTTCCCAAGGACACTTCACTCTTGTTCTGTGGCAGCTTCCTAAACATGCAGAAGAGATATGGCACTCACCATCACTGGTAAACTGTGAGACCAGGAACCAGAGAGGGTAACCTGAGCTACAGGATTAGAATAAAAAGGTTGGTTTTAAGAAACACCAGCTTTGGGATGGCTCAGCAAGTTAAGCGCTCACTTTGCAGCCCCAGGGACCCATGATTGAATCCCGGCCCTGGCCCATGCTGATCCATTTGTTGAACTGGGGTGTGCTTGCCATGCAGGAATCCCCCAGTTTGGTTCTCGCCCCTGGGTTCAGCCCCTTGCTCAAGGGGTTGGGCGTCCCATGCAGGAGGCCCTCATCCAGTTCCAGCCCTGCACAGCCCCCGTCCACCTGTATGGAAGGAAACCATGTGAGTGGGCAGGGCTACAACTATGGAGCCGGCTGTGGGCCCTCCTCCTTCTCTCTGTCTGTCTGTCTGTCTCTGTCTGTCAAAACAATAAAATAAATCTTAGAAAAGAAACACCAGCTTCACGAGGGTTCGGAAAGCCATGCCCAAACGAGGGGAACTGGGGTCTGGGATGGAGAATGGCAGGCTCCCCCTTACAAACTCAGATTGGAGTCCCAGGTCTGGAGAAATGCGGGCTCCCTCCTACTCAGAGCTCACTGAGATTCTCTTCCTAGGTCATCTTCCAAGAGGGAGGGAACTCTCAGGAAGTCAACTCGGATCATCCAAGAAGCTTGAAACCTTTCAAACTGTTACCCTCTATCCTCTGGGTTCTGATGGTGGGCTGAGTGATAGAGGCTGGACCTTGTGGTGTGTGTGTGTGTGCACATGTAGTGAACACACCAAACTCAGGAGGAGACCTGAGTTCCAGACCTACCGTCATCGCTCAACACCTCCATGATAGTCTGTAGCAACTGAGACATTCTTTTAAAATAGCTTTGGCATTTTGAAGATTAAATGAGACAATGAAGATAGAAGAGTTTTGTAAGCTACAAAATGTTCCTCCCAAAGTAACAATGGTTATATATAATTTTTAATTAAGGTATAATTCACATGCTATACAATTCACTCTTTAAAAGTGTATGATTTAGTGGTTTGTAGTGTATTCACAAGGTTGAACAACCATCACCACTATCTAATTTCAGAACATTCTTATCACCCCCAAAAGAATCTTCATGACCAAGCATTCACTCCCATTTACCCCCAATACCTCCCAGCTTCCAAGCAACCACTAATCCACCTTCTGTCTCTATGGATTTGTCTATTCTGATATTTCACATAAATGGAGTCACATTCTGTGTGACCTTTGTTTCTGGCTTCTTTTGCTGAACATAATGTGCTCAAGGTCCATCCATGTCATAGTGTGTATCAATGCTTCACTCCTTTTTATGGCTGAATAATATTCCATTGTGTATGGACCATATTTTGTTTATCCACTCATCCATCAATGGGCAGACATTTGCACTATTTCTAGTTTTTGGCTATTGTGAATAGGGCTGTTATGGATAGTCATGTACAGGGTTTTATGCAGACAGATGTTTTCATTTCTCTTATAGATACCTAGGGGTGGAATTGCTGGGTCATATCGTCACTCTGTTTTTTCACCTTTTGAGGAACCACCAGACTGTTTTCCACAGCAGCTGCATTATTTTCCATTCTCACCAGCCGCACATGAAGTCTCCAGTCAACTCCTTTCTGTTCTCATCAACACTTGTTAGTGTCTTTTTTATTCCAGCTGTCTTAGCAGGCGTGAAGTGGTGTTTCCTTGTGGTTTTGATTTGCATTTCCTTAATGACTAAGGATGTTGTGCAACTTCTCATGAGCTTTATTTATTTATTTTTTAAGATTTCTTTTATTATTTGAGAGAAGGTGAGAGAGATTGAGAGAGAGAGAAGGGGAAAAAGCCCAGAGCAGTCTCCATAGTTGTACATCATTAGTTGTAACATCGTTTCATTGCACGCAGGTGGATGTGGGGCTGCGTGAGGTGGGAACCAAACCGGGGCCTCCCATATGGGAGGCCAGAACTTTCACTGACGAGCCATCCCAGCAATCACCAGTTCAGCATATGATGTTGCATGGGTGGGGGTCGGAAGTCAAACCTTGAACCTCAAGATTGCAAGGCAAGCACTCAACCACTGAGCTATCCCAGAATCCCTAAGGTTTCTTTATATATGAGTATTTTAGGTAATAAACCCTTATCAGATCTATGATTTGCAAATATTTTCTCCCATTCTGTGGGTTTTTCCTTCACTTTCTCAATGGTGTCTTTTGAAGCACAGAAGTTAAGGAATGCTACTTCAAAGATTTAAAAATTTTTATTATGAGTAATGTATGCATAATAAAAAAAAATCAAAAGATCAAAGAGTAGAAAGATCACCCTGCTCTCCATCCCCCCTTTTCCCTACCCCAGATACAACCCCTGTTTATGGTGACAAGAATTATGTTTAAAATATTATATAACTTTGCAGCCTAGCCAACATAATCTGAATTCAAATTCGTACACTTGCATGCTGTATAACTTTGACAAGTTACTTCTCTGAGTCACTGTGTCTTCATTGTGTACATCAGGGATGATACCCCTTCTATATAGATGGACTAAAATAGCATGCAAAAGTGGAACTCAGCAAATGAGAGCTAAAGTTACTACTCACCCTGGAAAAAATCTGTTTGGAGATAAGTGTCAAGTACTTAATCATTTTTTATTGCTATTATAAGATGGAGCTGGTCCTGATACATTCTAAGAACTCTTTAGCCAAGCATCACTTGGGGTCCGTTGATGAGGTAAAAAATGTCTTGGGTGTAAGTGAATTTCTCTTACCTTTGGAAATGTAAGTTTCATCCCTGCCCAGATGATGATGATGATACAATAACAACAACATGATCATATCTATCATCCATTGAGGACTTCTCTCCTGCAGGCACTGTGCTATTTAAGTAAGTTACATGTACCATCTTGTTTCTCCTTTGTCACAATTCTAGGAAGTCTCTACCATTATTCTCTCCAAAGGATTCTGAAAATCAGAAAGATTAGGTAATTTGCCCAAGGTCACACAGCAAATCAATCCTTTTTACTTTACTAGGTTTTAAAATAATATCGGGGAAGCTGGGATGGCTCAGTGGGTTAAGCGCTCACTTTGCAGCGCTGGGGACCGAGGATCGAATCCCGGCCCCGGCCCGTGCGGACCCATATGCTGAACTGGGGTGTGCCCCCAGTTCAGTTCTCTGTCTCTGTATCTCTCTCTCTCTCTCTCTCTGTCAAAATAAAAATAAAAATACTTAAAAAATAAAAATAAATAAATAATAAATAAAATAATATCGACTTGAGTATTTTGGGGGAAGGAGAAGGGAGTAGAGGCTGAGGTGTGTGGGTCAGAACAAATCTTTGCCTCCCTCCCTCATTCTGTTTCCAACTGCAGGGGCATTGGTGGGCATGGGGGAGGGGTGTGCCATCCTGGCATTTTCTAAAGGACCCACCCCGCAGCCCCTCTGTCGGGGCGGAGAGCCAGGTGAATGCTGGATTCCATGTCCTTGCTCATGATCCCTCTCTGGGCTTCAGATTCCTCAAATGTGAGGTAGAAATCATGTGATCAGGATCAGATTCAATGCCAATTTCACTAAAAGTTCTCTGAGCCTTCTGAGTCAAGTTATCAATTGTGAAGAACTGATGCAGGATATCTGAGGCTGGGTGGTGTTGTTGGGAAGACTGAGTCACCCCTTGGAGTTGGAGGGAGGAATAAGACCATTTGGAACTAAGGCCTGAGCTTGGGTTATCTGCAGGAGTCCAAGCACAATCCTGAGACCTAAAAATGGTGTTTCTGCTGGGCCTTTCTAGTCCCAAGGCTGATAGGGTGGTTTAAAGAAGGAAGCAGGATTTATATGCTAGGCAGGGTCGTTGGAGCAAAGTCCCAGAGTTCCACCCTTGCCTTGTATCCACTGGCCCCTCCCTCAGTCCTTTCCCATCTAATTGGGGCTGGTTTCAGTCTGCAAGTCCTGGGGCTGTCACTTCCTCTCTGGGGGCCTCCCAGGTTTCCCCTTGAAGCCAAATTATTATTACAAAAGCCAATTCAATCTGTTTGGGAGTTGAAAGGCAGTTTTAATATGTTGGGTGAAGAGGCAATAAAGTACCGGGTGTGGGGGTGGGGACGCTTTGAAGTTAGAGAAAGATAGACTGTGTCCATTTTACCCATGGCAATGGAAGTTTCTTGCCTATAAGGTAATTGTGGTACTAATACTAATAACTAATAATAGTAATAACAATGCGATTAGATGTTAGAATGGAGGTAAACAGGACCCCGGACAGAGCCAGTCACTGGCGAAATGCACAGTAAACGGCTGCTATAGAGCAGGTGCCAAACCTCTTCGTTCACGGGAATGAAGGGGAAACTGATGCCCGAAGCCCCGCAGGCGGCTGATTGCACCAGCCAGCCCTTCCCCGGGCGCCTACTGTGTGCAGCGAGCAGTGGGCCGGGCCGGGTCAGGCTGTTCTCATCGCTGTCCCTTCCTTCCCCTCCCCCGTCCCCGGCCGGACCTCTCCCACGACCAGGGAGGAAGTGGGAGAAATAGACAGGGGAAAAAAAGTTGGGTTGAGCCAATGCCTCCCCACCTCTGCCCCTCCCGAGCTACGCAGACCCTGCAGGAGCGGCCCGCAAGACCCAGGCGTCGGGGGTCGGGTCCCCGTCCCGCCCAGAGGCCCGCAGTTGGGTGGGGGAACTCGGAAAACCAGGAAAACAACCGCCCAGCCCGCCCCTCGCCAACCCCTTCCCCCGCTAGTCCTGGCGCAGCGGGCGGAGGCGACTCCTTTATATAATCGCGGGCGGGCAGGTTGGCTGTTTCATTTAGGGACCCGGGAGCCCAGAGAACCTGAGACGTCACCCGAAAGCCCGTCCCCGGGTCCCTTATGCGGCTGGGCAAACTGAGGCCTGGGTTACCCCGCGGCTTAGCCCGGGGTCCACAACTCATCAACCCCATCCACCCTCAGCTGCCGGGGCAGCCGCGACCCACGCCCGCGTTCAGTCCTCGCAGCGCGCACAGCCCTCCCCGCCCCCACTGCCATCCTGCCACGCCCCAGGCGTCGGGGGCAAAGCCCGCGCCCCCCCTCCCCTTCGCAGAGGCTGGGGGCCTGTTTATCTGGAGGCCCCCACCCCGCTCCGCCCCGGGGGGCCCGCTCCCCCCACGCCCCGGGGAGCTCTGGGGCCAGATAAGCTGGCAAGCTGGCACGGCGCCGCGCAGCGGGGCGGAGAGGTCAGAGGAGGGGGGGCGCGCCGGGGGCGGGCTGGACCCCCCCAACTTGACAAAACCTAATAACAGCCCGGTCTCCCCGGCGCAGCGGGCGAAGCCCCACGGGAGGGCAGAGACGTGGCAAGAGGGGACCTGCCGAGCCTGTTCTGGCCTCCGAGGCCAGGGTGGGGGGGGGCGGGCTGGGCGTGGGGGGGGCCGGCGGCTGCGGCACCTTTAAGACAAGGGAGGACCCCTCTTGCCCTCGGAGAAACCAGGAAGGGAGTCGCGAGCATCATACGGGGCTTTGGCTGTACTGTACAGTTACTGTAGGGGCAGTGACGCCGCCACCGCCGGAGCGAGGGAGCGACTAGGGGAGAGCGATCGAGAGGGAGAGCGAGACGCGGACCCCGGAGGCGAGCGGCCGAGGAGCCAGTTCCAACTCCGGGCCCCGGCCCCGCGCTCCACCGACCGGCCCGACTTTGGCCCAGCCCTGCGAGGTAAGTCAGCGCCCGACGCGGCCCCTAGCAGAGTGCAAGGCGGGGACGGGCCCGGGGCGCTGTGCCCACCCCTGCCCTCTCGGGAAGGGTAGATCTGGGGAGCCAGGGACGTTCCGCAAGTTTCAGAGGAGGGGGTGGTTGGCAGCTGCCAGGAGGCTGGAGGCTCCCTGGGTCCCGAGCGCAGGGACGGGGCACCACTCGGGAAGGGGAATTGGGGGCTAAGTGCATGGGTTTGTGCGCCAGCCCCCCCACCCCCCCACCTCGGGTGCATGGCTTTTCGGGGCTCCCAGGCGCGCGAGGAGCGGGGGAGGGGAAGTGGGGCTGCATTGAGGGTGGGGGGAGCCGGCGTGAAGAGCTGTGGGGGCGCGTCGCGTGCTAAGTTTGCAGCGAGGTACTGGGGGCTCTCTCGCCCCCCGGGGGCCTATTCGGTGCTGCGTGCATACGTTGGAGTTGGCCAGGATTGAGCTCCATGGGGGATGGGGGGAGGGGGCTGAAAAAACAGGGAGGGGGGCTTTGCGAAGGAGTGGGAAGGGGTGGAGTGTCCGGGTGGGCGGACGCGGACGCGGGGGCCGCTGGGTAACGTAGTCCTCCTGTAGCTTGAGGCTGGCAGGTGGCAGGCGACTCAGACTACAAGTCGCACAGTGCCCCGCGCCGGCGGCCCGCCACGGCCCGCGGTTAGGGGCGGTGCGAAGGAGGGGCGGTGAGCGGCGGGTCTGGGAACCAATGGGCGCGGGCTAATCGCGCGGCGAGGCGCGGGGGCGGGCCCAGGTGGCTCGGAGGCGGGGCCTGAGGCTAGGCTCCCCTTGCCGGGGGCCGGTGGCGGTCCCCGGCTTCCGGCTGCGCGGCCCGCGGTCCGGCCCCCTCTCCCCGCCCCGGGGCCCCTCCCTGCCTGGTTGTGTAACCGTCCCCAGCCCCCTCTCTCCGCGGCCCCCTGCCCTCGGGGGGGGGGGTGTCACCCTCCGGGTGCTCCCAGGGGAGGGAGGCAGCCGGGACAACCACGCGACTCAGGCGAGCCCGGGGATGCGCGGCCTAGTGCAGGCCGGGTCCGGGCGTGGGGGAGGCGGGCGGGCGGACCCAGATCCGGGGTAATTTGCATCGCCCTCCCCCCAGCCCGGGTGGGGATTGGCCGCCGGCGGCGGGGGGTGGCGCGGGGCCAGGCTCACTGCCGCCTCCCGGCCCCTCGGAGGGAACCTACTCAGCCGCTGCCGCCGCCGCCGCCGCCGCCGGGGCTGTACCCCCTCGTCGCTGCCCCGGGAAGGAGGTAGGACCCCCCCTCCGCGCGCGGGCGGTGCGGCGGGGGCCCGCGGGCCGGGGCGGGGGCAGCGTTCTACGGCCGGCGCGGGGGAGGGAGCCGCTTCCTGCCCCCGCCCGGGCCTGACTCAGCCCTGGGTGGGGGGACCGGCCTGGCCCCTTGCCTGCCCGCGCGGCCGTCCGTCCTTGATTCCCGGGGAGGTGAGAAAGAGCACCCCTCTCCCCCTCCCGCGCCCCCAAAGCGCGTGACCCCGTCTCCTCTGGCCCGGACCCCCCTCCTTCCCCTTGACGCCACCACCACGTGCGAACCCTGAGCCCAGGCAGAGGGGCGGGGGTAAGCTGGTGGGATCCGTCTCCCTCCCTGGCTCTATCTCCTTCCCCAGCCTGTAACCGGCCTACTACCCCAACACGGGGCCTGGGAACTAGGCAAGGGCCTGAGCGGAGCACTGGTGCCGGTGCACACCTGGACTCAGGCCTTTGCAGGTTCTGGGAAGCACTATCCGTGCTATCTGTGGAGCTCGGTGGACCGCAGTAAGAGACTGGTGTCCAGCCAGGCCTGGGCACCCAGTGGACGCCCACTAAATGTATGGGGAATGCAGCCAGCAGTTGGCAGAGCAGCAGGGGGGGGAGGCAGGCAACTCCTCTCCCCCTAGCCAGGCGGCAGAAGTGAAAGAGGTGTTGGTGCCCCTTCTCTGGGAGTGCCCACCTGGCTCACCCATGGGTGGCAGGCCTGGTTTGTTATCCCCCTCCTTGCCAGCTGCCTCTGGGAGCTGGCTGGAGAGGGCGTATGGGATTCCATGTCACCACCAACACAGCCAGGGCGTAACCCCGAGTGTGCAGCTTTCACACTGGGGGAACCCTCCCCAGGACCAGTTGATCACTTCCTATTGGCAGAGCTGGTCTTGGGAGAGGTCCGGGGAGTCCAGGCTGAGCCCTGCTGCTGCCAGGGCTGTAGGGCTCCAGGCAGGGGGCATTTTTCCCCCAGGACCACACCAGGTGGGTCCTCTAGAGCACATGGGGCCTGGCACATATCATCTGGGTTCGGGGCTCTGTTTACCACCAGCCATCACTGTGGAGACCAGAGCCTGAGGGAGAGGGGGAGCAGAAGCCAGTGGTTGGAAGAGCGAAGCCCTGGGATCTGCATGCTTAATGAAGAAAGAGGAGCCATCGGGGACACTGAAATTTTAATTCGTGGGTCACTTTGGGGGGGTGAGGGTATTTATTATTCAGTTCTGATTGGCTGAGGGATGGCCATTCAGCACTCTGGCCAGGCCATGAAACTTAGCAGAGGCCCTGGGAGAAGCCTGGGTGGCTGCAGGAAGCTGATGCACCCCTTTCTCTGTGAGGGAGACAGGCCTGGCAGAGCTCAGCCTTTGCCCAGTGGGGAAGCTTTGCCCAGTGTTTGCTTTTTTACTTTTTCTTGGGGCCCTGTGACCCACACAGCTGGGTCTGGCTGGTGATATTCCCCATTAACATATGAGGAAACTGAGGCCCAGAGGGGAAGCCAAATATGAGTGTGGGAACCTGGGAACTTAGAGCAAACCTCAGAGTGGGTGCCTGTTGGGTAGGGGAGACTGAGGTCCAGAGGGAAGCAGAGAGCAGCCCAAGGTCACTCAGTCAAAGCTGATTCTGACTCCTGTGGTCTGCCTTCCAGCTCAGGACACATCCAAAGTCCTCCCTGTGTCACAGCCAGTGGGTATCTGCCCACCTGTCTTCCAGAGGTTCAGGAGGTTGACAGCAGGTACCTGTCTGCCAAATGGAGCCTCCCAGGGCTTATTAAACTCTTTGTCCAAAGAAGAAAGTGAGGCTCAGAGAGGGCCTGAGATGCCCATGGGCCCCAGTCCTCCTGCCTCCCAGCCTTCCCTGACACTTTTAAGGCCTGTAAGGCCCTTTCTTGACCACTCCAAGCCACAGCCCCACACTTTGGCCCAGACACAGGCAAGGCTGTCAGTTTTATGACCCATTATACCCAAGGAGGTCACCTCACAAGAGCCAAGACTCAGGGCCAGCCCCTCTGAAGCAGAGCTGTCCTGAGGAGGGGGCCTGCTGGGGTTTCCAATGCCAGTGCACTTGCTCTGTGACCTTGAACATTCCCCTTGGCCTTTTAAAACCTGAGTGTCCCCCCTCCCAGCACAGGGTTGTTGTAGGGTCCCCCCAGGTGGTACCTGCAGATCTACCTGTGTTTTGTTTATTTCTCATGGAGAAAGCACCTGGGTCATCTTGGGGCATGCCAAGGATTCTGCTGGAGTTTATGCCAGCTGGATGCCTGAAGACTAAGCAACCCCCGCCTGTCACCTTGTGCTCCAGGCACCTGAGAGACCATAAACTGCCCTGCAACAGCCCTGGGCAGTGGGGACCAGAGGAACAGGCTTGGGTGGGGGCCCGAGTACAATCCTAGCCCAGCCCTGAGGTTCACCAAGGGAGGTCACTTCTCTGCCAACCTCACTTTTCCCATCAGTACAATGGGAGATAGATTAGATTACCTTCAGCAAGTGTCATCATGAGCTTTTTTTTTTTTTTTTTTTTTTTACGATTTATTTTATTTGTTTTTGACAGAGAGAGACAGAGAAGGGGGAGGGCCCAGAACAGACACCATATTTGAAGGTCATTTGTTTTCTACATAGTTTCATTCCACAGGGGGCGTGGGACTGCTCAGGGCAGGAATCAGGCCGGGAACGTCCTACATGGAGCATGCCCCAGTGAGAACCAAACTGGGGGCACACACCAGTTCAGCATCTGGAACCACATGGGCTGGGATTTGATCCTTGGACCCTGGGGCTTCAAGACAAGCAGTCAATCCCCTGAACTATCTGGCTTCCCCCATTGTGAGGATTTGCTCAGTGATTCCCCAGAAATGTTTGTTGAGTGACTGCTGTGTGGTGTCAGGGCCTGGGCGAGCCCCTCCTGCATACCTATACTGATGACCTGTGGGGTCCTTCCCCAGGCCCCCTGTATAACCTCCAGCAAGCTTCTCCCTTTTCTGGGCCATCATAAGGCAGCTCTGAGGGGGTGTGAGAATAAGCCATCCTCAGCTCCAAGGCTCCCAGGATGGGGGGGGGATAGTGTGTATGGGGAGGGGGAAGGAGCCCTGGGAGGACTAGTTAGGCAGGATGGAGCCAGATGGCCTGTGTTCAAGTCCACCTCTGCTAGGTGATACTAGGCAGGTTGCTCTCTGAGCTTCAGTTTCCTGACCTGTAAAGTGGGATGGTGATTATAGACCCTGACTTCCAGAGCTGTCAGAATGGATGTTGAGATGATCAAGACAGGCCTCCCTTGCCCCACAGCACCACTGAGGTGTAGCCACTGCCCTTGGGGCCCGAGGCCTGAGTTTGGAGCACCAAAGTACAGAAGGTACCCCATGGAGAATCTGGCACTCCTGAGGAGTGTGGCCAGAGGACCAGCCCCTCCATCTGTCCTTCTAGCAGGCTGTGGACAGCCACTTGGTGGAAGCATTCCCACCCACGCCTTTCTGGTTTAACTGGAAAACAAGGTGGGGTCCTATCTCCTATTAGGATGTGTTTGATGGGAGGGAACTGTCCGGTTTTGTGGGCATAGAACACTAGGGCCCCAATAGGCCAAGCACCTCTTTGTCTGGGGCTTCCAGGCTGAACCTTCTACCTGCTCAGGCTAGGGATGGGGGTGGGGGTTATACCTGTGCAGGTGCCTCCAGGTAACAAGTAGACCTGAGGAGAGAGGGATAGGTCTGGAGGCAGAGAAGAGCAGGGGTCCTAGAGGTCACCCAGGCCTCTGCTGGGCATCTTGGATAAGCAGGTGCCACCTGAGCAAGGATGGGATAGACAGGGATGAGATTCTGTAAAGCCTGGCTTTGCTTACCCTGGTGACAGGAAGCTCAGTCCTTCTCCCTCACTGTGAATAACAGTCTTCCCTGGGGCATCCTCTTAGAACCCACTCTTGGTGTTGGTGCTGTACTTCCTGGCCCATGACAGAGAGCAGTCAGAGCATGGGAACAGGGTGGGCCTGAGCCCCACCATGAGTTGGGAGTCAGATGGGATCCCCAATGACCTCTTCATCCCCCTACCGTCATCCCCACACACATACTTCCTACTGGGCCTGCAACCTTCCTGCCTCTGGCCCTTTAAGACCCAGGCAGGAAGCCCCTCCCCATTTAGGGCAATAAATGGACACATAAAATGGCTGAGGGCCTGTTTGCTGGTGTCTAGCTGGAGGGAGGCCTGTGAGGGCAGGCAGGGAGTGGGCTGGCAGCGGTCATTCAGCAGTCACCCTGGACCTTTGGTGCCTCCCCCCCCAACATCAGGACAATGAATTCCTGTTCCATTAAACCCCCAGCCAGGGACTGGGCCAGGCAGGGATTGGCACCAGGTCAGGGCGGGGTAACCAGTCAGGATCAACCTTGCAACACAAGCTGCCTGGCTGGGAGGGGCTGGGGGGGGGGGCAGTGCGGGGTTGGGCGTGGGCCTGGCAGCTGCACCTGGGTGCTAGACTTGCTGTGTGACCTTGGACCAGCCACCTACCCTCTCTGGGCCTGGTTTCACTCACCTGGCTTCTTCCTCAGGCACCATGACCCATTTCTTGGGCATATAGTAGGTAGGTAGGGGACTGGAAGAACATTCAGAAGTTAAGTTCAAAAAGCCCCTCACAGGTAGCAGTGAACAGCCTTATTGGGACTTTGGGGACTGGCATTGGCATACAGTAGGCCTCTGGTCAGCTGAATGAACAAGAATGGAACTCTACCCTAGAGCACCTCCAGTCTCCCCTGTCACTACCCCTGAAGAAACTGAGGCACAGAGAAGTGCTGCCTCTTGCCCAAGGTCACCCAAGCTTAGAAGTTGAGGAACCAGGGTTTGGATCTTGGCTGCCATGTGTGGCTCATAGTAGGTGTTAAGTGCCCCCTCTTTGGTTTCCTTTCATATTATCCATGGGTGGGTGGGATAACAGGGGCTTTGACCCCCTCATGAAGCTGCCACCTGCTCCAGACACTTCAGGGAGGCTTTGGGTGGCAATTACCTACCCACCCTTCTGCTGGCCACAACCTCTTCCTGAGGAGTGTAGGTGGGAGGAGGCCTGGCCCCATCCCTCATCTTGTGCCTGGTCCTGGGTGTGCCCAGGCACACCTTGGGAAGCCTCCTGGTAACCCAATCTCCTCCTCCCCTGGCTCCCTCTCCCAAGCACCCACCGCCAAGCCTTTGCCTCTGCCGTTTCCCATGCTTGGGGATACCCTTTCTACAATCTTGGGGTCCTTCCTGGATGACACCTGCTGCTCCTGGGACCAAGTAAGGGCATTCCTCACCTCACCTCACCCTATGTCTTAGCATTTCAGTGGTGCCATTTCAGGTCAGAGAATCTGAATCCCCACCTGGTGGCTGGTCTGCTGTGTGATCTTGCCCTGGTCTAGTCATCTCTCTGAGCTTCTCTTCATCTGTTAAGGGTATTACAGTGGAGCAGATGAAATTAAGATCCTGGGTGGTTCCTAGAAAGTTCTGAGGTGCAGAAGAGACCCCTTGGAACAGCTAAAAGCCAGTCTGGGTCCTGCTGTAGCAAGTGATCCTAGGTTAGATGGGAGGTGGCACCAGCACCATCCCCTGGTCCTGGGTGCCCTCCAGCCAAGTGGTTGGGGCTGAGTGTGGGCTGTCTTCTAGCCCATAGTTGTTTGGTCTTTGGTTCATCTGGTTGAATGCTGTGCCCCTACTGTGTGCATCTCCAAGGAGTTCCCCAGATAAGGGCCTGGGAACAGACCAGAGGGAAGAGGGCATCTCACCTCCAGCCCAGGAGGAGCTTGCTGAGGCCTGCCTCTTCACCACAGAGTCAGCACTAAGTCCCGGAAATCCCATAGAGGCAAGTGAGTGCCAGCACGAGGGTGGAGCTGTGATGAAAGACAGCCTGGGTGGCTATGGGCCTGAACTCAGGGGGACCTGGTCACTGTGGGGGTGGGGCTTCCTGGAGGAGAGAAGTTTCATTGGGTCATCCACATGTAGAGGGCACCTACTAGGTGTCATGCTAAGTGAGCCTCAGATCAAAGGCCAGAAGCTCTCCTGGTGAGAAGGCACTGAGGCACACAGTGGGTATTTTACTGCCAGGCCCCCTCTGATCCACCAAGAGGAGTCAGCCGTCTTTCCTCTCATCTCACAGGTCTTCCAGCTCTTTCTTAGAGGGAGGACCCTGAGAGGCCCAGGTTGGGGCAGTAGCCCAGGGTGTGGCAGGCAGGTGGCATGTGTTCCTGGAGAGAGGGTGTGGGTCAGGTGTCTGTGGAGCCAGTTTAGTTTCCAGCATGAGGGAGGAGGCAATGGCTTTATGGGCATGAGGTGGGAGGCCATCCTCTCATCTCCATCAGCTCCTGGACTCCAGGCTTGCCAGGATTCTATAAGTTTCTGGGCCTTGGTTCGCTCATCTGTAAAATGGGGATCATGCTACTGTCATAGGGGCTTTCCTTGGCTTGCACCTTCCCAGGCCCCACCTTTTGAGGTGAGGGTCTCTGGTAATTATCGGGGGGGGGGGGGGGGAGGATAGAGGCCCCAGCTGGGAGAAGACAGAGACATGACATACTCAGGCCCTTTGCACATGGCCCTGCTCACCCAGCGATGGGGACTAGCACTTTAGGCCAGGTTTGAGGCCCAAGCTTGTTCTTTCCAAGCTGGGTGGCTTCCAGCAAAGTGGGAGCCTGGGTATCTTAACATTTGGTACAGAGCTGTGCCAGCCCCCTGGCCTGGTAGGCGCAGTGCCTGTGGGAAGGTGGGGCAGTGGTGGTGGCGTGGCCATGGATAAAGGTGAGTCACCTGGAGATTCCCTGAAGTCTGAGGAGACCCTAGGCCACCTGGGGAACAACAGTAAGCAGGCCCAGGGTGGCCACCTTGGGGTATTAGTGGCCTGAAAGAGGGGAAAGCAAGGAAGGGCCAAGGCCATGCTGATTGGGAGCCCCATCTGCCCATTAGCTCCCTGGGGCCAGACAGCAGCCAGTGGTGGAAGCTGCCACAAGGGGGTTCCTCTGAGGCTTCCCATGGCTGAGCCTCTGATAGGTCGCCTCCCCTGTTCTCCTGTTCCTAGCAGCCACATCTGAGGTGCCTCACCACCACCATGGGCTGGTATAACAGAGGGGATAGCTGAGCAACTGGTACAGTTGGTGGGAAAGGGTGGACCATGGAAAGAGGTGTCTTAGGAAGTGTAGTTCCTGTCTGAGTGCCACACAAAGTCCTCTATGTCAGTCTTGAGTCCTGGACCCCAATCTCAGTGTGGCCCTGGGCTGGGACAATCCCATCCTGACCTTGCTCTAGGCAAACCAACCCCAATCCTTGCCAGGCCTGTGTCCTACTCCCGGCCCAGCAGGAGGGATCCTGATTAGATCTGGGCTGGGCCACTTGGCTGTAGGAGCTAGGGGTCCCAAGTCCTTAGGAGGCTGAGGAAGGCCCAGCTCAACCTTCTCCCTGCTGTCCAGGGGCCCTGGCCCAAGAGCCGGCTGGCCAGTCCTGGAGGAATGTGGGTTGTGTTGGGTAGCTTGGGGCAGCCAGGGGCTCCCCGGAGAGGGTGGAGGGGTGGAGACAGGAGCCGGAGGGTTGCACAAGCACCCGAGTGGGTGGATGAGTCACAGCCCAGGGAAAGGCGGAAAAAAGGAGGGGTGGGGAGAAGGGTGGGACAGTCTTCCCAACAGCCTGGCTCTTACAAAGGCCTCTGCCCATTTGACAGATGGGGAGATTGAGGCCCAGAAAGTGGCAGAGCCTTGTCCTGGCTGCACAGTGCTGAAAGTTGGGAGAAGGCCTGGGCAGTCAGGAGAGGAACAGGAAGCCGTGGCCCCCTACTCCTCCATGGTGGTGTTGGCCAGGGCAGGAGAGAAAAGAGTTAGGCAGTGGCCCAGTTTCCCCCATTACTCATTGCTAGGGCTGAGCTGAGTCTTGTGGACTCCATGGGGCAGGAAGGAGTTTGTCCTGCAGACTCACCACCTCACCCCACCAGGGCATGCCCATGGTTCCAGTTGGGTCCCTAGGTCTCAGCCTGGCCCCCTCCTGCTGACTCAAAACCCCCCAAAAGAACTGAGCTTCACCAAGAGACCAGGAGTGAAAGTTGGGAGCCCAAGGAGCCCAGCAGGGATGGGCGGCCAGACCAGTTAAGTGAATATTGGCTCTCGGATCAGATGCCCCATGTTTGAGTTGGAGCACAGCTGTAGGGTCTGGGGCATGTGGCTCCTCTCCCTGAGCCCTGTCTTCTGGCCTCTGCTATAGAGACGGACGGTGCTCCTTGTGGGACTTCTAGGAGCTTGGTCATGCTAGCACACAGTGGGAGCCTTGTGAGTGTCACCACTGTGGTCTAGAGGGCATGGGCAGAAGCCTGCACTCACATTCATCAGGAAACAGCTTGTATTGAGGCATTTATTGAATGCCTACTGTGTGCCCCTGACCACCTCAAATTGCTCTTTGGACAGGCACTTCTATGAGCCAGTCTTTGTTTCTCGAGTACCCAGTGTGGGTTTTGTCTGCATAGTCTCATGTTCTGCGCAGACATGGACTGCCCTGGTGCACAGCAGGGGAAACAGTCTGACTGGGCAGGGTGGGGCAAGGCTTGAGACCCTGGTCTGTGGGCCTGCACCCCACAATCCTCACAACTACCCCTTCCCTGTGCTGCAGGTCTTGGCACAGAAAATGGCCGGCGGCGTGGACGGCCCCATTGGGATCCCGTTCCCCGACCACAGCAGCGACATCCTGAGTGGGCTTAACGAGCAGCGGACACAAGGCCTGCTGTGTGATGTGGTAATCCTGGTAGAGGGCCGCGAATTCCCCACCCACCGCTCAGTGCTGGCAGCCTGCAGCCAGTACTTCAAGAAACTGTTCACGTCAGGCGCCGTGGTGGACCAGCAGAACGTGTATGAGATTGACTTCGTCAGTGCTGAGGCACTCACGGCCCTCATGGACTTCGCCTACACAGCCACACTCACCGTCAGCACGGCCAATGTGAGTGACATCCTTAGTGCCGCCCGCCTGCTCGAGATCCCCGCCGTGAGCCACGTCTGCGCTGACCTCCTTGACCGGCAGATCCTGGCGGCTGACACAGGCACCGATGCTGGGCAGCTGGACCTTGTAGATCAAATTGATCAGCGAAACATCCTCCGCGCCAAGGAGTACCTCGAGTTCTTCCAGAGCAACCCCATGAACAGCCTGCCCCCTGCAGCTGCTGCCAATTTCCCATGGTCTGCCTTTGGTGCATCTGACGATGACCTGGATGCCACCAAGGAGGCAGTGGCTGCTGCTGTAGCCGCCGTGGCTTCAGGCGACTGCAATGGCTTGGACTTCTATGGACCAGGCCCCCCAGCTGAGCGGCCCTCAGCTGGTGATGGGGATGAGGGTGACAGCAACCCGGGTCTGTGGCCAGAGCGGGAAGAGGACACTCCTGCCGGGGGCCTATTTCCACCTCCTGTGGCACCTCCAGTTGCCACCACGCAGAATGGCCACTATGGCCGGGTTGGGGAGGAAGAGGTGGCCTCGCTGTCAGAGGCAGCCCCTGAGCCAGGCGACTCTCCAGGTTTCCTGTCAGGTGCAGCTGAGGGTGAAGATGGGGATGGTACTGATGCAGATGGGCTGGCAGCCAGCACACTGTTACAACAGATGATGTCATCAGTGGGCCGGGCAGGGGCAGCAGCGGGAGACAGTGATGAGGAGTCCCGGGCAGATGACAAGGGTGTCATGGACTACTACCTAAAGTACTTCAGCAGTGCCCATGATGGCGATGTCTACCCGGCCTGGTCGCAGAAGGTAGAGAAGAAGATCCGGGCCAAGGCCTTCCAGAAGTGCCCCATCTGTGAGAAGGTCATCCAGGGGGCTGGCAAGCTGCCACGGCACATCCGGACCCACACCGGCGAGAAACCCTACGAATGCAACATCTGCAAAGTCCGATTCACCAGGTAAGCCAGCACTGCTTTGGTGGGGGCTTCCTGGGTCTATTGTCCAAACTGCAGCCACACCCGGACCCCTCTCCTACGTACACACACCCTGCCTCTGTGGGCAAAGGCAGTGATGCCCTGCCTGGAGTGAGTGGCACCTTTTCCATTTTTTGGTATCCCATGCACCTCTTGAGCAGCATTTGGATGCGGAGAGCACAGGCACTAAACCAGATAGCCACACAGAATATAAAGCATGCTAGGTGGTGTGGGGGAGACTGGCAAAAAGAGCGCCAGGAGTTGTTCTTCTTTTCCCTAGGGGGTGGCTTTTCTCCTCAGTTGACTGGAGGAGAAATTTTGCCTTGGGAGAGTCCAACAACCCTATAGGGAGCAGGGAGCTCTGGTTGTTTAGTCACTGAGTCTCCCTTGAACCTGGGGAACTTGATTCATTCAGCCAGCATTGATGGAACACCTGCTGGGTGCCAGGCCCTGTCCTAGGCACTGGGGATGCAGAAGTGAAGAGAGAGGCCAAAATCCTCATGGGAGTGATGAAGCATGTGTGAGATAAAACCAAGAATTGATAACACTAGTTGGTAGAACACGTCAGGAAGGAAAAGAACAGAGAACGAGGTGGGACGTAGGGAATGGCTATTGGTGCTGCTTTAAACAGAGAGCTGGCAGTGGGTTGAGCGCTCACTTTGCAGCGCCGAGGACCAAGGATCGAATCCCGGCCCCGGCCCGTGCGGAACCATATGCTGAACTGGGAGCTCCCCCAGTTCAGTTCTCTCTCTGTCTCTGTATCTCTCTCTCTCTCTCTCTCTCTCTCTCTCTCTCTCTCTCTCTCTCTCTCTCTCTCTCTCTCTGTCAAAAATAAATAAATAAATAAATAAATAAATAAATGAACAGAGAGCTGAGACCTGAAGGAGGTGAGGGAGGGAGTAGTGGAATAGCCAATGCAAAGGCTCTGAGGCCAGTTCAGCTAGGTGGATCACTTCAGTGAATGGAGGGAAATTGGCACAGGAGTCAGTCCCTGGACAGGAGTTTGAGGCTGTGCTGGGGAAAATTTATGATTCGGTTTTAAGAGTCCAGAGGTGGCTTACTGGGCCTTGTGGGCCAGCCTGGTGGGGCCGGGGGCTGGCCAGACTGGGTGACTCAGCACTGCCCCTATCCCCACTCATCCTGTGGTTCCCCCAGCCACACCTATCCAGGCTGAAGAAAGAAACCATTGTCCCAGCTTCTCAGCCCTGCCCCATGGGACTAGGACCTGAGGGCTGACCCCTGGTCCCCTCCCCAGCAGGCCAAGAGAGGAAGGTGTGGCCTGAACCCCAGGACCCAGGAGTGCCAGGAAGGGGCAAAGGACGCTATTGGAGAGGCAGGCAGTCTAATTGGTGCTACTCCCTTTGATGTGATTGTAGTGCTGGTAGTCTTGGGGGCTCCCTTTTCCTCTAGATGGGGGTGTGGAGATGGGTGTGGGCCCTGCCCTCAGGGGTTTCTGGGTCTAGGGGTTGGAAGACAGCCTGGTAAAGACCCAGCAAGCCAGGGTCTAAAGAGGTAACCAGGATGACCTATGACCCTAACCACAGGCCTGAGGCTCAGTTTCATTCTGACCTGGAGTTCTCTTGGCCACCCCACCCCCAGCTCAGGCCTGATGCTATTTGCCAGTTAGGGAAACTGAGGCACAGAAAGGGGCTCAAAGCCAGACCCTCTTTCCTCCACATGCCCACCTGGCTCCTCTGTCCCTGACTCAGGGTCCCAGTCCCCCCCCCCACACACACACACACACTCTAGGCCTAGGAGCACAGGAACCCTTCTGAGTCACACTAGAGTTGAGTAAGTGGGGCCTGTGGTGGCTGGGGCTATAATTACCCAGGCCTGGGCTTGGGGTGACGAAACTGGAGCTGCCTCCATCCCCACCTCAGCACAGCCCCCAACCCACTGTGCAACTCCATGCAAGTCACTTCCCTCTCTGAACCTGTGACCCTCCGCTGGGGAAATCTCTGTGTAATGCTAGAGCAATCTGAGTCCCTGCTGTCCCCTCTGTGACTTGGCCCTGTGCAGGGATCTGCTCAGCCACAGCCTGTCTTTCTGAAAGGGTCAAGGTTTCAACCTCAAGGACAGCAGGGGTCTGTGGGTTTTCCCAGGAGGGGGCCTGGCCCAGTGTGCACTGACCCTTGCCCTGTCCCCAGGCAGGACAAGCTCAAGGTGCATATGAGGAAGCATACAGGTGAGAAGCCGTACCTGTGCCAGCAGTGCGGGGCGGCCTTTGCCCACAACTATGACCTGAAAAACCACATGCGTGTGCACACCGGCCTGCGGCCCTACCAGTGTGACAGCTGCTGCAAGACCTTTGTCCGCTCAGATCACCTGCACAGACACCTCAAGAAGGACGGCTGCAATGGTGTCCCCTCGCGCCGTGGTCGCAAGCCTCGTGTCCGGGGTGGGGGGCTCGGGGCACCTGACCCCGGCCCCACTGCGCCGCCCTGCGCCCCAGCCCCGCCCGGCTCCCCTGAGGCCCGGCGGAATGGCCAGGAGAAGCACTTTAAGGTCGAGGACGAGGACGAGGAGGAGGCCAGCCCTGATGGCCTGGGCAGGTTGAATGTAGCGAGTGCTGGCGGAGGGGGTGGCGATGGGGCCACTGGGGCCCCTGCTGATGGCAGCTTTGCGGCTGGACTCGCCTGAAAACCAAAAAGAGAAAACAGAAACCCAAGAGTGAGAGAGAGAGAAAAAGTTACCCACCATCCCCAAAAAAACAAAAAAAGGAAAATCTATCTATATACAGATATCTATATCGATATATATATATACAGATATATATATATATATATATATATATATATATATATATATATATATATATATATATATATATATATATATATATATATATATATATATATATATATATATATATATATATATATATATATATATGAAGTGTCACAGAATCTAGGATAGTGCTTTTCTCAGATTTTTCTCTTTCATGATGTTCTCTCCCTCCACAGGGACCCTTGCACCTCCCCCCCAAGCTCCTCTTCCCTGAACCTTGTCAGTGGGTTTTGGGGCCTGGTTTGGGATTTTTGCGGGACACAAGGATTCTGAGCCCCTCCAGGTGCCCCCAGCATGGAGTCTGGGGTTCCATTTGAGGCCTGGTCAGGGCCCCAGACCCCAGGTAGATGTGAAGGTGGATGAGGGAGGCCCAGGACTAGGATGGGCTTTAGTTTTCCTCCCCTCACTGGTTTCTATGAGTCTTTTAAGTAAGACCTTAAATGATTTCTGTCCACTGTGAGTGGACATTAAAATGGTCCCCATCCCCACCCCCACCCTCCTTCCTCAGGGCACTTATTAAGTGGGGGTCTCCCCCTTTGACTCTTCCCAATGGTCTCCCTGTCTCCTGTCCCTGCCTGTAATCCCCTGTATCTCCTGGCCACTGCTATACAAATGTATTTATTTCTAGTTGTGGAGAAAGGGGAGAAGACAGGGAAAGAGGGGGTGCCAGGGTGGCTCTCAAGGCCTCCCACCGCCTTTCTTCACGGCACTTATAACCCGGTGGGACACCCAGGGGCCACTGCTCAGCACCCCTGCCATCCCAGTCTGTCCCTTGACTCAAGCCACCCAGACCCCTATGAGACATTTGGAGATTCAAAACTTGTCTTCACTCCCTCCTCACCTCTCTCTCCCCTTAGCCCTCTTCCAATTTTTTAAAGCACTTTTCAGATTGTTTTTCCCTCTTTTCCTCCTCGTAAAAACAATATATATATTGTTTTCCTCAGAGGAGCAGGCAACAATGTGGGGTGAAACAGCTGAGGGCAGAGGGGGAACCCAGGGTCTTGTGGTGGCAGGGATGAGGGGGAGAAAGTCCAGAAGTTCCAGTGTCACAAAAGCAATAAAACAAGATTTTACAAAACGAAAGAAAAAAAAAAAAAGACAACCAACCACAAATATAGAAGTCTTGGCACTTTGTAACAGAACGGGTACTACACTTTATCTTAATTTTAAAATATGTTTACAAGTTGCAACCAACTTCTATGAAAAGTTGAAAAGACAAAAAAAAATAAGAGCGAGAGAGCGAGAGCGAGCGAGAGAGAGAGCAAAAAGAAATTCCTAAAAGCCAATTTATTTTTGTACAAAATAATAAAAAAAAACAACCCACCACCAGATGTAGAATCCACTTCTGTTTCTGGAGGTGAGTAGGGGGTCAGGAAGGCCATGGGTGAAGGTGAGGTCTCCTGAGGAAGTTTGTGCTTCACCACTGGGGCTTGCCTCACAGGCAGGACTGTAGGATTTTTCTGTTTCTGCCATGTCCCCCATTCCCATTCTGTCCCTTCTTTGGTTCTGATTTAGAGAGATGTCTCATCATCCACTAGCCATACAATGGCCACCCATGTCCATGGGGACCCTCCTTACTGACTCCCCAGCTCAGGGATGGGCCCAAGAGAGGGCTGGCCTTCCAACCAGCCAGAGCAATCCAGTCCCCCCAACCTGTTCCCCTATCCTTGCTGTCCCCTCACCCTTGCCCATTTCCGGGCTTCCCACCCTCCAGCATGGCTGCCCTTCCTTGTGGCCACTGAGGAGCTGCCATCTTGGATACACCATCCCTGTCGAGGTGGGTGACAAGAGGCCCCACCTCCAGGGCCTTACAACCCCCTAGGCACCCCTCTTTTTACTCAAAGGCACTGACTGTCAATCTGGGGGCTGGCACCTGCCTCCCTCAGCCTCTGGCTCCCCAGAGGCCCGGTGTTGACCGAGCCCCAGGCCACGGATAGAGGCCAGAGCAGGGGAGACCATGTTGCCAGAGGCCAGGGCACCCTCACCCTAACTCCCGCTTGCATATGCAATGCCTAGTGTGGGACCCTGTATATAGATACCCTGCTGAGCTGAGAACCTTGTCAAATCCCAAGGTGGGGGTGTCCCTGCTCCCCACTCCTGCTGCTGGCCTGTCTCATGGTACCCCCTTTGCTCTCTGACAAACCCCATTTTCTCTTTTTCATTTTTTTGTTTTAAAGGGAAACTTTCAGAAGGCAATTTTCATCATTGTTTCTATAGGATAGTTTTCATCTCCCACCCCTCCCCCCTCAGCCTGTCAGCCCCCCAAATGTCTCAGGACCCCCCCTCCTGAGGGGCGCGGCAGGGGAGCCCAGGGCCAGGTGTCTTTGTTCACACCCTAGAGTCACAGGGTGAACTCTTTCAGAGAACCATCTGTGGAGGCCAAGCAGAGAATTTGAGCAACCAGGCCAAGGGACCCCTCCCCACCTCACCCCAGTTCCCAGAGAGATTCCCTGAGGGGACAGCACTCTTTCCCTACCCACACACAGCTCCTTGCAATAAAACCAACTGAAAAATTAACAGTTGTCGCCCTGGCCAGTGGGGGCAACTGGTCTTGGGGGAATCAAGGCCTCTGGGACTATGGCAGGGGTAAGGGCTGAACCCTGCCGAGCACACTTTAACACAAAGCTCCTTGGGAATTGCACTAAACCCCTGCCCCTAGCTCTGCACCCAGCTTTCGCCAGCCCTGCCCACCCACTCCGCCTTAACCCCTCTTCTGCTGCCCACCAGCCTGTCCTGGGGGCCACAGCATCTGCATGGGCCCAGAGCCGGGACCCCAGCCCCTCCCCCCCCAACTCTGCGCAATCACATACTGTATATAGACGTGGATCAATTTTATTTTTATTCTTTAAATTAAGGTCGTGATAAAGTGTTGCCAAAGATACTGCTGAATTCTCACATTTCAGGATACAAAATTTGAGGGGGAACGTGCTAACTGGTTGGAAAAGACAGCAAAAAGGTTTGTTTTTTTTTTTGGTTGTTTGGGGTTTTTTTGTGTTTTCTTTTTTGGGGTGTTTTTTTTAACTGCCTGGTACAAAAAAAGAAACAAGACAAAGCAAAATTATTTCCATCATCTTGGTGAAGTTGTGTGGATGTGTGTGTGCGCATGTGTGCAAGAGTGAGAGATCCAGGCTGGGGACTTAAGGCAGGGGCTCTGGGTGGGGGAGTGGGCCTGTCAGAATGGGGGCTTGGAGCCCCCACCTGGAGTGGTCTCCAGCCTTGGAGATTGGGAGAGAGAGATTGACCCTTGCTGCTGCTCCCTGCCTAGCCTCCCACCCCAACCTCAACCCTGCCTTTTGAGATTTAAGAGAAAAAAAGGCAAAACAAAAAAACAAAAAAAAAAAATTAGAAACCAGTGAATGTAAAGTGCCGGACCAGGCCCAGCCTGGCACGGGTGTGGACCTGTGCCCAGCTGGGCTCCAGCAGGCCATACCAAAGTCTGCCCCCTTGGGTGGCCCACCCAGGATACCCCATGTAGCCATCTTGTCACCCTTTTCCTACAGGGATGTTCCTTTGCTTCCTTTTGGGGGGGGGTGTCTCAGGTGGAGGGGTTGTCCTCCAGCCCCCTTCCAGGGTCTTCTGGGGAATCTGCACTACTGAGACCCATTGGCCATGACAGGAGTGGCCACATCGCACATGGTGGGACCGAGGTGGGGGCCAGGGACCCCCCCCCCCCCCAGGACCGAGGCCGTCCAGGCAGCCAGGATTGTAGGAGGCAAGACAGAGTGAAAGGAAAAAAAATTAAAAACCAACAAAAAAAGCAGAAATCCTATTTTTTGAGAAAGAAAGATATTTATATTTGCAGTTTTATTTTAAAAAGTTATTTAAGCTGAGGAAGCAGCCTTCTTGGAATGGGGGTGTTGGCTGGCACAGGACAGGTCAGGGCCTGGGGCCACAGGTGCCCAGGAGTCGTAACCTCAGAGTTAAGATTAGCTCGCACTAAATACATAGATTTACATTGGGGATGGGGAGCAGGGCCAGGAGATGAGGGAGCTGGGGAGACCCCCAACCCATGGCCAGGGCTGCCTGGAGGCCATGGCCAGGGGTCCTGATGCCCAGGTGCCCCCCAACTCTTCCCAGGCCCAGATATGAGGTGCCTTGGACTTTGCAGAGGCCAGGCCTGGTAAATGAGAGTTTGGGGCCAGCGCCCCTGGGGGCAGAGCACAGACATTCCACAGACTGTATTTGAGAGTCTTTATAAAATGTGGGAGATTAAAAAACAATTGATAAAAATGCACTTTTGGGGGGTGGGGGGAGAAGCTTTAAAAGTAATAAAAACAAAAAGAAAAGATGATGAAAAACCGGACAAAAAATCATTTTTCTTGTACATAAAAAAACCACTAAATGCAGCCTGTTACGACCGCTGCCGCCTCCTTTGCCTGATTTTGATGTTGTGTTTTGTTTGGGGGAAGGCTGGGAAGTGGGATGGAGGGTTTTGGGGCCCCCTTCCCTGTGGGTTGGGCCCTTCATCCGTACCACTTGAGGGTCTCCTACTTGGGTTCCAGCAAAAGGACCCCAAGCTCAGCCTTACCTTTCCTGCCAGGCCTGGGAGGTGGTATAGGAGAAGCAGGGGTGTGGATGCATTGACCCTGCCTCTGGGCCCCTACAGAGATGACACCATCAGGCTTGGGCAGGTGGGTCAAGGAAGGGGCCCAAGAGATGGTGGGGATGGGCAGGGAGAACCAGCCAGGCAGGGTCCTTGGTCACCTCCAACTAAATGTACAAGATTTCTGGAGGCCCTGAACAGTGTCCTCTACCAGGGAACTTCAAGTCTTACAGAGGCCCCTAAAGCACAGCCTTACATTGGGCCCCAGGGACATGATCAAGGATCTGAGCTGGCTGTTCCCTTCATATCCCCAGGAAGAAAGTCAGGCTGGGGAGGGTGTCGTTGGCTGTAGCGCCTATCTTTGGGTTGGAATCACCAAACAGGGCCACTTTCAGGGACCTGGGAAGAGCCCTCCTTCCTGTCCTCCAGTTGGGTTCAGGCCAGCAGGGCTAGGGTGGGAGTGGGTGATAGAGGGGCACCAATGGGGCACAGATGGCCATGGTCATGGCCTGGGAGAAGACAAGTGGGTTCTGTGTAGTGGGCTCTTCATAGCAGCCACAGGGAATCTGTGGGGCCTGGCTTGGCCCTTGGCAGGAACCACCACCAAGCAGGGGGCTTGAGAGAACTGGGGTAATGGCTCCAGGGGTCCTCCCTCAGTGGCAAGGTCGTTCACTGGCAAGCTCATGTGGTCACATGGCTGCACATATGGAACCCAGGTCTCCAGTTCAGGCTGGGTGGGGGTGGGGTGGGGCCAGTATTTGCAACCAAACACTAAGGGGGCCTGAGCCAGCCATCCTGAGAACAGGACAGCAATGGAAGCAGGTTCAGCAGCCACTCAACCCATGGGGCCTCTTCACTTATGCTCCCATGTCCCCCATTGAAGGAGAGGCTCTTTCAGTTGAGATATTTACACACAATTCACCTTTGCAAAACCAGTGGTGTTAGCATATTGGAAGAGCTGTGCAAAGGTCATCACTATTTCCCAAACATCTCATCACCCCCAAAAGAAGCCCCGTCCCCATCAGCAATCACCCCCCAACCCCTTCCCCCAGCCTAACACCCACAAATTCACTTTCTCTGTGAATTAGCCTGTTCTGGACATTGCACATAAATGGAATTACACACTGTGTGGCCATGTGTCTGGCTTCTCTGAGCACTGTGTTAAAGGTCCGACACTGTTGGTGACTGTGTGCCTCACTCCTTTTCATGGCTGCGTAACATTACAGTGTATGGATGAACCATGTTTTAGCCATTCTTTAGTAGATAGACACGGCCTATTCCCACCTTTTAGCTATTATAATGTTGCTATGAATATTTGTACATGAATATTTCATATGAAGGTAGGTTTTCATTTCCCTTAGGGGGATACATAGAGTGGAATTGCTGGATCAGATGGCAACTTCATGTTTTATACTTTCTGAAACTGCTAACAGCAGCTGCCCTATCTTTTGCTCCCACCTGGTGTGCACAAGGGCCTGTTCCTCTCAAGCACTTGTCACTAAATTTTTGATTCTGGCCCTCCTAATGGTTGTGATTTGCATTTCCCTGGCAATGTGGTGTTGAGCATCTTTCTAGAGCTTCAAGGGGCCCAGCAGATGGACACAGGGCTCCGTAGTGAAATCTTCCCCATTTGATCAAATGCAGAGCCTTTGGAATCCTGAATGTCACATAGCAAAAGGAAAAAAGAACTGTGGATGGGGTGGAGTTTTGGTTCTTTAGTCACCCCTCGCCCCCACTTATGTCCCAATGCAGAGAAGCTGACACTTTACTGGCTTCACCTTGACCTTTTTATTTGTGTTTTTAAAAAACAATTAAATTAGAATACAAATATTAGAAAACAGCAGCCCTCAGCTGCCAGCACAGACAGAGGGAGGCCGGACTGCATAACTGAGTTTGTACAATAAAACTGAATTTGCCCTCAACCAGATTTTTATGTCCCTTTTGTCTTTAGACCTGAAATGATATTGCTTCCGACTATGGAGAGTTCTGTTTATACAAAGAAAAATTACTTGGGCTGGAGGAGAAAAGGGGTGGGGGGGTGGGGAAAGCAAAACAGAAGGGTGGGCAGAGGTGGTCTGGAGAAGCGTGCGTAGCCTCTGGAGGGCTGGGCACCCAACTGCGGGTCCCTGGAGGCATCTGGGGCATCTGGGGAAGCCTCCACTGTTGATGGACCTCCGAGGATGAGCAGGCAGCTTAAGGGCAGTCCCCAGCCCAGTCCTGCTGGAAGACAAGAGTGAGGCTCCCAGGGGAGGGGGTGCTGGGCAGGCCTCATACCCGCTGGAAAACCCAAGAGCAAGAAGAGGGAGAAGGAACCACCCCAAATCAAGAGGACAGGGTGGAAGTCCCTGCTGCCCCTCGGAGGTGACCGCCCTCCCAGGGGTGGTGGCACCTGTGGACATCTGCGTTGTTCCATAGGGAAATTAACCTGAATTGGAATTACCGAGGTAGCTGGCTAGAAAACTGAAACCCCACCCCACCCCACGCCACATGTGCAGCACCCTGGGACCCTGCCTGCTGCATGGGGTCCTGGCCACATGCTGGGTCTTCAAAATACCAAGTTATTGCACTTTCAAAAAATACAACACATCTGTGGCTAAACCCTCCCCAGCCCACCCACACACACCCACCGCGCGCTCTACCCCCCCCCGCCCCCCCGCAACCCACTCCATGGCTTCTTGGCTAAAACGCTTGCTGCTCAGTGGCACGCTCCCAGGGATCTGGACGAGGACACGTTTGCAAGAGAAAAAGCAAAGGAACAGACGAATATCCAAGTCATGGCTGCAGCCAGGGAGCCTGTCAGTCAATCCTCCCTACCACCCCCACCAGCCCCAGGTCCCTCTGCAGCAGCTGGAATGGTCATCGGAAGAGGCAGGGCGTCCGGGAGGATGCAGCGTCCTGGGTCCCACCCGCCCCTCTGCAGGGCTCTGACTGAAAAGCAGCTGTGTGGGTGGCTTGCCTTGTTTTTAATAGTCTGATTTTTTTTGTTTCAATTTTTTTTGTACCTTTTTTTGGTCATTTTACTTTTTTTAATCCTCCAATAGGAGAGTCCAGAGGTACAGGTGCCAGGAGCCAGGGAAGGGGTGGAAAAATCATATGAACAATAAAAAGAAAAAAAAAAAATCACTCCTCCCTCTGTACCCCGAAGCCTGCCTGCGCCCCTCCACATGGTGAGCACCAGGAAAGTTGAGTGTCCAGCCAGTTGGCAACAGCAAGTGGTCAGCAGGCCGACACCAGGCCCTTCTGGAAGGGGCAGCGGCGCTTGGGCCGGGGGCCATCCTCGTCCTCGTCCTCATCTTCTTCCTCCTCCTCCTCTTCCTCCGAGGACGAGGAGCTGTCCAGCGTGAGATCCACCACATCAGCTCCCAGCTTCCCATTCTCAACACTGCCCGCTGTGTTGCCCCCGCCACTGGAGCCCCCAAGCATGCTCCCTCCACTGCTGTTGACACTGGGGGTGGATAGGAGCCCGTTGGCGTCTGAGGTGCCTGAGGGAGACAAGGACAGATGCTCAGGAAGGCTGCTAACCCACGAAGTGGGAAATCGAGGCGGCAAGGGACAGGGGGAACCCTAGGACGACATGTACATCTCCTCATGTGTGGGCTCCAATGCCGGGGAGTATCTTGTAAAGGGCCTTGCACATAGAAGGTGCTCAATAATCATGTGTCCCTTCCAGTGCAAAGTCCTGAGCCCCCGCCTGCTCAACCCCACCAGGATGGCTGTGTTTTAGATAAAAATGCCACATGGCAGGACACAAACTCAGAACCTGCTAAGCCCCTGGAATAGGGGTTAGGGCACACTGTGGGGCAGTTGGGGGCCTGGGCTGGCGACTCACCAAGCACGAGGATAGGGCACTGGGGGCTGCAGCTACGCTCCTTCTCAGCACGGATCGGGCACCACGAACCATCCACCAGGTACTCAATCTCATCTGCGTCCTCACACTCACTCAGGATCTTGGAGAGGAGCCTGGATGGGCAGGGAGTGGGGGCAGGGGGCTGATTCCTAGGCCAGGTGGGCTGCACCCTGCTCTCCTCCTTGCTCCATTGGACTCCCATGGGATGCTCCCTAAGCCACTTCCTTCTTTGCAAAACTGGCTTCAGGACATACCAGTCAGGGCCTGGTGACCTGAGGTCCTGGAGGGAGGAGGGTCTTTCCACTGTGTGGGGCCTGCATATACTGGGCTACCCAGGAGAGTCTGCCAAATTGCTTTGAGGGCCTTGTCTCCCACTCATGGCACAATGACAGCCCTCCCTCCAACTATTCGAGAACACAGGGCTTGGGGCCCACAGAATGATCATGTACACAGATCCTAACTGAGTGGCTCATACCCTCTGATCCTGATTCGGTGCTGCCCCCACATTTACAGATGAGGACACTGAGGCCCGAGGGCAGGTGCATGCTGCTCAAAGCTGGTCAGAAAGGCTGTGGGTAGAATAGGGAGAAGTGGGGCCCTCTCACTCCCATACACAACAGTATCTCCTCAAGCATGCACACAGCAAGCCAGGCAGTGTGCTGTGGCCCTGGGCACTGTTCCACTGAGGTACTGCCAGCCAGGCCCATTTTACAAATGGAGGAACTGAACCTGCAAAGGGGAAGTGAGCTATTTGAGGCCATGGGCCATCTGTGCTGCACCTCCAGCAGCTAGGACCTGAGGAATAGCCAATAGCCAGGTCTGGTGCAGGGAACACACACACTGCAGGTGCACTGTGTCCATCATGGCCCCCAACATTTGTTCAATGTCAAAGGTACACCTGCTTCCAGGTCACTTGGACTACTTTAGTCCATCACACAGGAGGGAGGCTGTCCTGCTCCAAGGCACCCTCTAGGACCAATGCTCCCCCTCCCTCCAGGCCTCCCCTCTACTGCCATGCTGACACCCACCACCCCCAGGTTCACCCTGGCGTGAACACAGCTCTGCCTGCAATGTACTTCTCTACCTGGAAACTACTACTCCCCCTCCAAAGCCCCACTCTGCAGCTCTTCTTTCTCCTCCAGGCAGAGCCTGAGTAATAGAATATATGGGTCTGGCTTAGTTCCCCTCACTCCCATGTTCAAGTGGGAGTTCCCTGAAGTCAGGGTCTGGGACAGAGTCCTTTTACAGATTCCTAGATCCCCCAGCTCAGGGCCAGGAAGGGACAAGGTGGCACAGCCTCAAGAAATAAATGTATGAAACAAGGACCATTTCTTCCAGCAAGCCTTCCTGGCTGGATACACCCATGTCCCATGTCCCAGGGATCATGGTCTGTGTGGGAGAGCCACCATGCCTAGCTCCAGCTCCATCTATACCCAGAGCTATTAGAGCTGCCACCACTTGAGCCTGAGTGACCCACTCTAGGTCCATTGGGGTGGGGTGGGGAGAGGGGAGGAGGGTGCTGGGCAGCACAACTGCCAGGATGGGAACAGAGCTACCATTCAGGCCCAGCCCTCATGCCTGGTCCCAGGGGCCTCCTCACTCCACCCCAAGGCTGGAAAGTGTAGGGGGTTATGGTTTGGCCCCTCCAGGGAGAGAATCCAGGTTCAAAGTTAGCCAGAACTGGCCCAGGGCAGGCAGCTGTTCCCTCTGAGCCTCAGTTTCCTCATCTGTAAGGCAGGGACAATCAAGACCCACCTCCCAATACAGTTGGGAGGATGGGCTTGGCAAGACCCTGAGCACAGTGAACAGACACAAGCACTCAAATGTGGGAACAAATTCATGCCTAGCCCGTAGATCAGGGGCTTATTCCCATGCCCACCACGCATACATACCCTGAACTGCGAGTATTGGCCTGTAAGGGCTAGTGGGTCTAGAGCCCACACACTAGCTCCTGCCTGGGCCAATGCCTCTCCCTGCCCCCACCCGGCTTTGGGGACAGGAATGGGTGTGGCTGGCTGGTGCCTGGCAGGAGCTGATCAGTCAGGTGCTGGGCTCAGTTTCTGGAAACCTAAGACCTGAGCAAAGTTTCCCTTTTGGGGAGAATGGCTTTTTTCCCCTTGTCCCTCTGTGACATGGGGAGGGCCTGGTTAGGCCAGGGGACAGCTTGGCTGCACACCAGTGCCACTTAGAAAGGGGACAAGTGGTACATGACCAGATTTGGAGAAAATGTGTGTACTTTACACCTTTGTATATAGAGGGTGGGACCAAGGTTGTGCTGAATGCAACTTGGGAAGCAATACCCTGAATTGTGTAATGGCCTCAAGTCCAGGAGTTCTCAGGTCCCCCTGCTATGTGGAGAAAAAAAAAAACAACAGACAGACTCCAGAGCACAAGGTCACACAAGGAACAATGGACCTCCTGGGTCCAAAGCCCCATGTCTGAACCCTAAGCTACACAGCTACCACCCACACAGCAAAGGCTCTGATAAGTCCTGCAGGGACAAAATTTTCCTCTTTGTAATTTGGGACTTCCAAAGCTGCCAAAAGGCACACAGAAACCTGGAAGTTACGTGACTCTACTGCTTATTCCACAGAGGCCCACCTAGAGAGGTGAGGGACTGAGCCCAGCACAACTTAGCAGGCAGGGTGGTCTCTCTATGCCGTGGCGACTCACCCGTCGATGATGAGCTGATCATAGGGGGCTGGCTTGTCGCATACCGGGCACATCCAAGTGGGCTTCTTCTCATTCATCTGGAGGTAGAAGACGGCATCAAAGCACTGCAGGTGAGCGCAGGTCTCTGCCCGGCAGGGCACTGACAGTCGCATCTTTACCAGCTGTGGGGTGAGAGGGCATGAGCAGGGCTCTGGCTCAGTGCTGCCCATCCCAGGCAGTCCCCATGTAACCAGAAAGTGAGGAAGGGGCAATGGCACACTGACTCACTGGGCAGATGAGAGAGACCCGCACACCAGTGGTGGCGATCTCACTGTCAGGGTCCAGGCGCAGCTTCTCTTTGACTGTGGAAAAGAGGGTAGCCAGTGTTAGTGTGGAACGAACAGGATAGAGAGGTGCTGCAGGGCTGGGTTGAAGGTGGGTTTTCTCCAGTACCCATCTGTGAAAAATCCCTGGGCAGTGGCCAGTTATTTCTGACAAACTGGGCACACCCACCAGGCAGGCCAACCCCTGACAGGCCTGCCCTATGGGGGCTTTTACAATGCATAGGACTTTTCTGGAAAGATCCAGGCAACATAGCTACCAACAGGGCTATTCGCTGTGCCTGTTAATTCTAATGAAAACCACCCAAGGCCTTGGCATTGCCTCACTCCAAGACAGTCCCAACTAGGAAGCATCGATGTGCCCACCACAGACCGTGTAAAGGCAGGAGCAAACCCATCAGCATAGCTCTCCTTGTAAGTATTGCTTCTCTAATAAAGGGAAGACAGCAGGTGCCCACCACAAAGCCACATATAACACGGAAATCTGCTCACAATAACATGCAAAGCCCCCTTCTCAACTGAATGTGATGCTGAAAAAGACTAGAAGGAAATACACCTAGAGCAGCCCTGGGACAGGCCTGCAAGGGACACTCAAGTTTCTCTCCTTCCTTTTTCCCATACGTTCTACTTTCAAAAACATGGAGGGAGGGAGGCCGGGATGGCTCAGTGGGTTGAGCGCTCACTTTGCAGCGCCGGGGACCGGGGATCGAATCCCGGCCCCGGCCTATGCGGACCCATGTGCTGGGCTGGGAGCTCCCCCAGTTCAGTTCTCTCTCTGTCTCTGTATCTCTCTCTCTCTGTGTCAAAAATAAATAAATAAATAAATAAATAAAAATTAAAAAAACAAAACAAAACATGGAGGGAGACTGGCAGACCAAATTCAGAGGTGCATGTAGTATAAGGTCATACCCAGATGGCTCAGGACAAACTGACCCTGGGCCCTGCAAAGTGGAGGCCATGCTACTTGGAGCCAGAACTGTGCCCCCCATGACTCCTATATCCCTTCCTCCAGGAAACCTCCTCTCTCCTACGTTGGGTTGGGGATGAGGGTGAACATGCAGGTTTGTCCCCACTCTAACCACAATCCTCAGTATGAATTTCTACCCCATGATTCCCCTCTCTGGCTAACAAGCGCTAATGGTGAACCCAGAAGCCGTGGCCTGTCAAAAAGATCCTAGGCAGCTAAGAATGGATGTGGTACGCATCGGGTTTTGAAGCAAGGCCTGCCTTCTCCCCTGACAGAAAAGGCATGTGCAGCAGGAAGGGTTCAAGTGAGATAAAGAACAGGACACCTCGGTCTTACCACAAGTCCCAGCAGTGATGATGCCCAGCCTGGGGCTGGCTGTGGAAAGGAAACCTGGGGCTTCCTTTAGAAAGGAAACCTGGGGCTTCCTTTAGAAAGGAAACCTGACCTGCCTCAGCAGGAACCCAGGCTGTTACATACACCCCTATAGCTCACAGCACTGCAGGGCCCCTGGCTCATCACTGAGGGGTCAAGCCAGGCTTCCACGTGCCCTACCCCTGACCCTGTGGGCTGCTGGTGCCTTGATGAGCCCTGCTCAGTCCCCACAACAAGCCCTGCCCCTGGCCAACAGGCACTCTGGTCAAGTTGACCATTGTCTTCACAGGGAGACAGGCAGGTGGGGGGGGGGGCTGAAGAAAGGGCTCTTTGAGGAAAGAGGAAGGCAGTGGGGCGTGGTATACAGACTGAGGCCTTGGGGTCACAGAGCTCTAGCTTTGCCACTCTGCACCGCAGTGTCCCACTAGTCAGATGGGTTCAAAGTCACCCCATGAGGACCTCTCAGCAACCAGAGGGCCATCAACTTGCCTGAGGCCACACAGCTGTCAAGTAAAGAAATTCCCAGGGAAAGCCGGGACGGCTCAGCGGGTTGAGCGCTCGCTTTGAGGCCACGAGGACCGAGGATCGAATCCCGGCTCCGGCCCAGGTGGACCCACATGCTGAACTGGGGAGTTCCCACAGTTCGGTTCTCTAGCTGTCTCTGTCTCTGTCTCTCTCTCTATCTGTCAAAAAGTAAAATAGAAATAAATATGCACTGAAGACAAAAAGATAATTTCTCTCTATAAATGTGAAAAGATAAAAAAAAAAAAAAAAGAAAAGAAATTCCTGAGCACCAGCTGGGCAGCCCCTGGTGCAAGGACATAGGAAAAAACAGGACTGGTTTTGTCTGCCAGTCTTTTTTCTTTTAGATTTATTTTTATTGTTTTTGACAGAGAGAAGAAGAGAAGGGGACAGCCCAGAGCAGTCTCCGTAGTTACACGTCATTGGTTTTCTACAGTTTTTCACTCCACAGGTTGGTGTGGGGCCACACAGGGAAGAAACCAGACTGGGGACCTCCTGCATGAAGCTTGCCCCAGTGAGAACCAAACTGGGGGCACACCCCAGTTCAGTATATGGGTGCTCATGGGCTGGGGCCAGGATTTGATTCTTGAACCCCAGGCCTGCAAGACAAGCTTTCAACCTGCTGAGCCATCTTGGCATCCCCTATCTGTCAGTCTTTTTTTTTTTTTTTTTATTGTTTTTGACAGAAAGAGAGAGAGAGAGAGAGAGAGAGAACTGAACTGGGGGGCACTCCCCAGTTCAGCATATGGGTCCGCACGGGGTGGGGCTGGGGTCGGGATTTGATCCTGGGTCCCCAGCACTGCAAAGTGAGTACTTAACCCACTGAGCTATCCCGGCTTCCCCTTATCTGTAAGTCTTGATGGTGTTTTTTAAAAAAATACTCTATGTGCCCCTTCCCCCATTTCTTGATTGTTAAAAGTACAAAAAAATAAAAAAGAACAGCCTTACCATTTCTGGTGAGAACTTCATTATCACCCATGAACCTCCAACCATGAATCCGTCCTCTGCTCCCTGCCCTCTGTGCCCCTGGCCCCACCTACTCTGTTCCTTGCATAACAGCCAGAGTTGCTGCCTAGAACACTCATCACCTGGGGTTTTCTCCAAGCAGTGCCTACAAGACTCTAAACAAGTCCCACATGCTCAGTACCACCCCCCCAAGACCTCCAGCTCACTCAGGTTTGCAGGTATACCTTGGACCACGCCCAGCCTCTGGCCCCCTTCTTTAGCAACCTCTACAGAACTCCTCAAGCTCCTAGGTTCCCCGTTGGTGTCCCTGAACAGACGACAAGCTCCCAGCAAAGGGAAGTCGGCAGTGATGAGGCCAGTACCACCCTTGTAACCTCGGGGAAGGCCCCACAGAGCTCACCCAGCGCCTTGCACAGCTCCGGATGCTTGACCCCAATGGCTTTCAACCTCTGTAGCAGCTCTGAGGAGGTCAGTTGCCGCACCAAGTACAAGGCCACTGAGTAACTCTAGGGCAAAGGGGGTAAGGGGTGTCAGGGCTGGGCGGTGGGCAGAGGGGCTTTCAGGGTTGGGCAGGGGCTAGGCAGGGTGAGCAGAGGTGGGAAGGAGGTACAGGGCCAGCAGGGCAGGCAAGTGGGCAGCACTAACCCCACTCACCTTGCCATAGTTTCCCCAGGTGACTGTGATACGGTTGGTGGCAGAGGACAGGTACATGAGGTGGGTGAGGTTGATGGGGCGGCAGGGCCTCTTGGGCTCCACTCCAGGTTTATTAGAGGGGTAGTAGCCCTGGGAGCAGACAGGGGCTCAGCCACTATAGACAGTCTGTGTCTCCACTTCTCCCTCCATGCTCCACGCTCCCCACCCCCAAAGCAGATACAGAGGTGCCCTGGGACCCCACTTACTGGGACTGAGCAGTAGCTGTGGTTGACCTTCACGGCAATGTTGGGTGGGTACTGGTCCTCCTGAGGGCTGCTGGTGTCTGAGTAGCAGATTCTGCAATGACAATGGGGACCATGGGGCCACAGGCAGTGCAGGGGCCCCTGGGAGAGGGCAGGGAGGATAAATCAGGGCCACTTTTTGGTCTGATGAGTAGATCTCAATACTGTGCTATACATGGGGGTCCCAGGGACCCCTTGTCTGGCTTGAGTAGAGATGGATAGTAGTACATCCATAACCACAGATAGCTGGCAAAAAGAAGATAGCAGCAGGTTCCAACTCAAGCTGGGAATCTGAGAGGGGCTATCAGCAGGGAGGGGGCCTGGTCTGTGATGTACTTGGGGTGGGACATGGCAGAGCTGTAGCCACCCAGGGTAGGAGGAGGTGGCCAAGAGTCCCTGTGGGGTCTGGGCACACCTGGGCTTACCTTAGGACAACCTGCACGGCCTTGATCCCAGGCTGCAGTTCTCTATGTGCCAAGGGAACCATGGGGAAGGAAAGGAAAGGAGGGGTCAGTGAGGTGGAAGTGCGCCCAGCATGGCATACAGACCTTTTAGCTAGGGTGACTGACCACTGGTCTCTCCAGAGCCAGCCAGGTGGCCTAATCCACTACCTCCCTTGGCAAGTAAAGACCAATAGGTGCCATCTAGAACATTCTCTCCTACCATTCATCATTGACTTGGGCCAATAACCTCCCCTCTGTGGATGATGGGGGTCTAGTGTGGATTTTAAGTGGGTTGAGAGGTATAGACCTGGCATGTGCCAAGTGCCCCAACAAGCTGCTACTTCATTGATGACTGCTGTTGTAGCTGGAGATGAAGAACTCCAGAGAGTAGAATTGGAGACCTGGGGACAACCAGTGTCCTCAACCAGGCGACTCTGCCCTAAAGGACACTGGCCATGTCTAGGGACATCTGTGGCTGTCACAACTAGGGGTAGCTCCTGGCACTGAGGAGTGGAGGCCAGGGATACTACACAACACTCCACAGTGCCCAGGACAGCCCCCCCCCCCCCCAGGAATGGCCCAGCCCTGATGTCTACAGTGCTAAAGGGGACAGACCCAGCTAAAGGGGACACTGGCCCACCTCTCAGGGCTCCAGGTCAAGTGGCCCCCTGAACAGGGTAGGGATGCCACTGCCAAGTGCAGGGTCTGCAGGGTTTGCACTGGATCTGTCTGAAGGCTCTCCCAGGCCGCCTGAGACCACGTGCACCCACCACCTGGCCAAGGAGGTCGTAAGAGGAGGGCATAGGTGATCCAGCGCACCTGGAGTTCCGGATCAGCTCCACTTGTCTGGGCGTCAAGGCGAAGATACACGGGCTTTCCTGAAGCTTCTCATTATTCTGTGGAACTGAAGACAAACATGGGATCAGGGTCATGTCTAGTTCCAGGTAAGGGCACTGACCATGATCATGGTCATTTCTGTTGCTCAGCCTTCCCCAGGCTGGGAAGCAGGAAGGCAGGAAGTGAGAGGCTGAGCCCCACCTAAGCAGAACCACCAGGGTTGAGGGTGAGGGGGGACCTGCCCCTTGTTGGGGCTGTAACATAGCCTATGGTTCAGGGAATACTTACCACTCACCCTCAATATCCCCACTGAGGGCCACTCTCAGAGCAGTGGCCTTCTCATCCCTGAGGGGTTTAGGCATTTATTCAGAAAGACTGAGAACTGCTAGGCTAGGGTGAAGGAGCTGTGCTGGGTGAGGAGGGTACAGCACAGACAGGCTGCATGCCCTCAGGCTAGCCAGTTTTCTATAGGTCTGTAAGATATCAGCAATAAAACACCATTCCCACCTCATACAACTGTTCTGGGACATCCGGTGAGTATGTGCCTATCAGTGCAAACATGCACACACATATAGGATAACAAACATCCATGGTCATACGTTACTTAGAATGATTTCGATCAGCAGAAAGACTGTTAAACATCGAATGCCCACCAATGTAATCTGGTTAAGATACACTCCAGGAGAGGAGGGAGGAGGGGGGAGGGGGGAGGGAGATTTGTGTGGGGAGGGGGGAGTGGGCACCAGATGTATCGGGTTGGAGGGGGACCTGATTCTGGGAGCTAGGCACATAATGCGATGCATGGGTGATGTGATGTGGAGTTGTCCATTGGGAAGCTGATTGTTACCAACCAATGTCACCCCATTAAATTTAACAATAAAATATAATAATTATTAAAAAAATAAAAAAATAAAAAAATAAAAAGAAAGGAAAACTGATGAGGAAAAAAAAAAATAAGATACACTCCAGGGGAATGCCAGAGCAGCTCAGGTCCAGGGATCGAATCCTAGCCCCAGGCCATGCAAACCCATATGCTGAACTTCAGCACAATGGGTAACCACTAGGATGATGGTAAAGGTTCTCATCTCCCATATGTGATGTCCCCAATTTGGTTTCATCCCATGCAGCCACACATCCACCTGCGTGGAATGAAACTATGTCACAATAATCTACAACTACGGAAACTGCTCTGGGCTCTCCCCACTTCTCTCTCTCTCTCTCTCACCCTCTCTCAAACATTAAATAAAATCTTTAAAAATATATATTTTGGGAAAAAAAAAAAGATACACTCCAGGACGCTGCACAAAGGAATATTATGCAACTGTGAAAAGATAATAAAGGATAAGAAGCTCTTTGAGTTCTGATAAGGAGTCATCTCCAAGGTGTTTTGGTTAAGTGAAAACAACAAGTGCAGAGCAGTGTTTATCACATTGCTACTTGTGCAACCAAATGGCGGGAGGGGGTCTGTGCAAGTGCACTTTTGCTTATCTGTACAAGAGACATTTCTGGAGGAGGGGGTACAAGAATTGATCACAATCACAGTCACAGAGCAGGAGAGGTAAAAAAGAGCTTGTGTTGTTTACACTACAAACCCCTTAGAACAGCAGAGGGCAGACTTCCCAGAGTGTAAATATTTTTCGCTTTTTGTTTTAAGATTTATTTTATTGTTTTGACAGAGAGAGATAGAGAAAGAACGAACAAGGGAGGGCCCACAGCAGTCGCTATAGTTGCACATCATCAGTTTTTGATAGTTTCATTCCACACAGGTGGGTAAGGGCTGTGCAGGGTAGGAACCAGGTTGGGGGCTTCCATATGGGAAACACACCCTGTTCAGCATATGGGTCTGCATGGGCCAGGACTCAATCCTCTGACCCCAGAGCTGCAAGATGAGTGCTCAACCATTGAGCCATCCTGACATCCCCATTTTTTACTTTTTTGAACCACATGGGCTGTGCCTTGATTTCGCTATTCTGCTTTGTGCCATGGAAGCCGCCAGACAGTAATGCACAATGAGTGTGGCGTGCACCTATGAAACTTGGTTTAGGAGAGTAAGTGGGGTTGGTCCCCACTCCTATTGGCCAACCCCTGCCTTAGAACCTTCTGAATTACAAACATCAATAACACGTAACCTATTTAAAAAGGAAACAAGGGGGAAGTTGGGATGGCTCAGCAGGTTAAGCGCTCATTTTGCAGCCCTGGGGTCCGAGAATCAAGTCCCAGCCCTGGCCTGTGTGGACCCATATGCTGAACTGGGATATGCTTCCCATGTAGGAGGCTATCAGCTTGGTTCTCGGTTCTCACAGGGGCAAGCTTCTCGTTTGGGAGGCCCCTGGTTCAGCCCCTAGCTGGTTGGGGCATACCTCCCATGTGAGAGGTACTCTGGCCTCGGTCCCACCTGTGTGGAATGAAACCAGGTCAAAAACTGATGATGTACAACTATGGAGACTGCTCTGGGCCCTCCCCCTTCTCTCTCTCTGTCAAAAACAATAAAAATAGATATTTTACAAAAAGAAAAGGAAATGAAATTTGAATTAAAACCAGTTCCGGTTCAGCAGCAAGACCCCCTGGGTTTTTGTACCCCAGTTCTGAGGGGCCAGGTACATCCATTCAGCCCAAGTCTGGGTATCCTCTGTGCACAGCACCCACTTCTTGAGGTGTGCAGCCAGGTCTGTAGATGGTGCACAGTAAGAGGTGGATGCTGTAATCACTTTGCTGCTGCCAATTCATACTTGTTTACTGAGGGCCCACCTGGTCCCTGCAGAGTCCTGGTTAGGGCCCTGAGGAGGGCCATCTAACTGGGAATAGGGGTGCTTGCAGGCCACCTGCAGACAAGCCCAGATCTGCCCAAAGAGCCTAGAGGCAATTATTTATGGGAGAAGGGGGAGGGGCCTCATGATATCTGAGCTGGGTGGGAGGTCAAAGACACCAGCTTCCCAACCCTCAGCCCCCCCCCCCCCCGGAAAGAAGGGAAGGGGACCTTAGCATGTTGCTCAGGAGCCATCCACTGGCCAGGGAGCTCTGCCAGCAGAAACAGTGCAAAAAAGGCAGGCAAGCTGCTCATGGAAGGACCAGAATCTGGGGTCAGTTCCCTGGGAAGGCTCCTATTTCTAGGTGAGGCAGCTGTGGGGAAGAGGGGATGCACTCCCAATTTTGATTTCCCGCTGTCATTAGCCCCAGGGTGGCTGACTGATCTTCTAGGAAGCCAGGTGGCTGGCGGGAGGCAAGCTGCCACCTCTGCTGGGACAAGGCACACACTACATGGTTGGGAAGGGACCGAGGTCTCCTAAACCCGGGCCTTCAACAGTTCCACCTTCAGCTGTTCAGGACCGAAACGTGGGCAGTGTCCAGGACTCCTGTCATGAGATACATGCCCCTCCCAGACCATCAACTCTTGGCCAATTTTGTTGGTACCCGGTAGTCCCTTCCCTACCAGCTCTGCCCATCTGATCAGCACACAGATCCCTGTTGGTCTCCAGGCTCCCAGGGCTCATTGTCTCTTGAGCCCAGGCTCAGGGGATGCTCTGTCCCCACTCCTGTGGCCTTGATTCCACAGCAGCCACCTTGACCTCCATCTCATGCTCCCCATCTGCCAAGTACATCCTGCATTAGGGCCTTTACACGCGTTGCCACCTCTTTCAGAACATTCCTCCCCAGTGGTCCCCACCGCCTTGATGTCTTAAATTTACACAAAGGATGCTGGAATGGCTCAGCAGGTAGAGTGCTTGCTTTGCAACCACGAGGTCTGAAGGCTGGGTCCTGGGTCATGTGGACCCATGTGCTGTGCTAGGGCGTGCTTCCCATGTGGGAGGTCCCTGGTTCGGTTTCTACCCTGCATGGCCCCACATCCACCTGTGGAATGAAACTATGTTGAAACTACTGATGTGTGACTGAAAACTGCTCTAGCCTCTCCCCCTTCTTTTTGTCTCACTTTGTGTCAAACAATAAAATTTTTTAAATCTTAAAAAAAAAAATTGGGAAGCCAGGATGACTCAGTGGGTTAAGCACTCGCTTTGCAGCCCCAGGGTCCAAGGATGGAATCCCGGCCCTGACTCCTGTGGACCTATATGCTGAACTGCACTGTGCTTCCCATGGGGGAGGCCCCCAGTTTGGTTCTCACCCCCTAGTTGAGCCCCTGGCTTGAGGGGGCATGACTCCTATGCGCGAGACCCCCAGCCCGGTTCCCGCCCTGCAAGGCCCCTGCCCAACTGTGCAAAATGAAACTATGTCAAAAATTGATGATGTGCAACTATGGAGACTACTCTGAGCCCTCCCCCTTCTCTCTATAAGTTTTCCCCTCCCCTTCTCTCTATCTCTCTCTCTGCTCTGTCTCTCTCTGTCTCTGTCAAAAAAATAAATCTTAAAAAATTTTGCACAAATACGACCAGAATGAAAGCCTTCCCTGAGTACCTTTATTTAAAAACTACACCCCCAACTCCCACAATTGTGGTGCTCCTCACCTTCTTCCCCATTTCATTTTTTCCCAGAAACCATTACCTCCTAAGAATCAACACAATGTCCTGGTGTCTTTGAATTGTTGTGGACACCCACATAATCAAAAAGTCCTCTGGTGTCACCTGCAATGCTGTTAAGCTGGGTGGCCATGGGTGTACGCCCCTCCTGGCCACTGTGCATACCCACAGGCCTCCAAGCCCCTCAGGACTAAAGAAGAGGGGGAGACCCTGCTCCAGGGTCCTCTAAGCAATGGGAATTCTGGGAACCAGCCCCTGGGCTAGATCTAAGACACAGACCAACCAAGAGGGCCCACACATCCACCTCTATCCTGGGCTGCCAGGAAGCCTTGCAAACTACCAACAGCAAAAAATATTTAAGGATCTGAGTAGATGCTCAAAATACACTGGGGTGGGTGTGTGTGTGATAAAACAGCAGTCAGGGTACAGCCACATCTTTGTAGGATCACACCACCAGAAAAAAAGGTGGCAAAAATAAGCCCAGGAGAAGCCAGGATGGCTCAATGGGTCAAGCACTTGCTTTACAGCCCCAGAGACCGAGGATCAAGTCCCACTAGTCCTGGCCCACGCGGACCCATTAGCTGAACTGGGATGTGCCTTCCATGTGGGAGGCCCCCAGTTTGGTTCTCGCTAGGGCAAGCTTCCCATGTGGGAGACCCCTGGTTTAGCTCCCAGCTCCCAGGGACATGCCCCTGGTCTGGTTCCCACCCTGCGCAGCCCCCACCCACCTGCGTGGAATGAAACCATGTGGAAAACTGATGATGTACAACTATGGAGACTGCTCTGGGCCCTCCCCCTACTCTCACTCTCTCTCTCTCTCTCTCTCTGTCTCTCTGTCAAAAACAATAAATCTTAA
>PVKE010010553.1:0-42222 GCA_004027555.1 Craseonycteris thonglongyai | reverse complement strand
AAAAAAAAAAAAAAAAAAAAAAAAAAAAAAAAAAAAAAGAAATGAAAAAAAAAATGTAAGTAGATAAATAGTACTTAAAAGGTAGACTCTAGAATCAAAGAGACTTGGATTTGAATCCCACATTCCCACATAACTGACTCAGATTGTCAGGTCTGTGATTTAACTTTGCTCTTTTACTTACAAGCTAAGTGAGCCTGAAACAGTTTCCTGGATACCAGCAGAAGATATGAGAATCCTGGGTCAGAGACAAGGTCCTTCCTTACTATACACAGCACAAAATAGTATCAGTATATTTATATTGGTTCTTCTGGCCCTCAAGTCCCACAGGACCAACATAAAACCAGAATAATGCCACATAAGCCACAGGTCCGAGGAACACTGAGTTTGGGGAATCCACTGAATTTATAGCAATTCGTAACAAGCCTGCTCTTCGTCCATGGGAGAGGAGAGAAGTGATCTCATTTACAATCTTGAGAAACAAACCTGAGAAATGGCCTAATGGTCAGAGATTTGCAGTCTGGCACACTCAGCGGGATCTGTAAGAGTGCCAAAGACCCCAAAAGTACTTTCTCTCCAAACATTATCTTACACAAATCATTTTCATTCATTCATTCCTTCATTAATTCATTTATCAGTGTCTCTCCTTTTTAATCCATTTTATATTTTTCATGACCATTTTCATCAACATTTTTATTACCTATCTCTCTTACCAGAAAAGTTCAAAGCAGATTTGTTTTACTCAATATTACATCCTTAGAACTATGCCTTCTTATATTTGTTTTATAAAATATTTGTGATTGAATTTAAATATTTACCAGTTAACTGAAAGCTGGGTACCTTTTTAGAGTCTAGGAATGAAGCAATTAATGAAATAGAGATCTTTACTCTAATTCTAAAAATCTTTATCAGAAAAAATAGACTCTACTTATACCAACCTCATATGGTTATTGAGAGGATTGAATAAAATATTTAGTAAAATTACTATTATATGGTAATTGCTCATGAATTTCAGCATATTAAAATATAAAGCTCCTATTCTTGATAGCTCTTGCACTGTATACAATGTTTATAGTTTAAAATTTTTTATTGAAACTACAATGTTTAAATTTTAGTTTTAAAGTAAAAGGTTCACGAAGTGGTACAGAAAATAATAATGCAGGATTAACTGATGAAAATATCTCAGTACTATTTTTCAGGGTATTGTTAAAGAAACAAGTTAAAAATACCATCAGTGCACAATCCTATCCCTTTCTCTTCTCTGCCACTCCAGGGTTACTAACGTCATTTTCATTCATCTTCTTGAAAACCCTAGACTTTTTTTTTAATTTTTACATTAATGTCATGATCCTTCATATAGGGTTTTGCCACTCATAAAAACTTAATTCCTAAAGCATTTCCATTAAGATATCTGTCAGATTTTCTTGGTACTTCCCAAATTAGTCCAATGGCATATTTGTGAGGTGTGAGTTTGAAATGGTACCTGAATATGTTATAATAAAATTACTTCACCAAATTCTGTGCTCTGTACTTTTAATGTCTTTTACTTGCACATGTAAGGAGTTTCACCAATATGCTTGTCTTGCATTCAGAAACGATCATGAATACTATAACTATAAGACCTTGACCTTTCAAGAAAATTTTATTTGGAACATTTATCTTGTTATCGCCAATTCACACTTCGGGGACTTATTAAAATGTTCCTGCTAATTTTACTTGCAAACTATATTGCTATTACTGGTATTTATCGCACTTAACCTTCACCTTTCTAAAAGTAACATTAAGGTGTTATTTGCATAAGTTAAAATCATTACAGTTGAATGCTGCCCTGACTATGTGTTTCAGTCATTTTTTCATAAATTACATTTACAAAAAACAGTATTGAGAAAAATTATTTTGAAAGATTTTTAAAGAAAAATTATTTTCACAAAATAAACTGATTTTTTAAGAACTTGGCATTTTTTTAAAAGATTTATTTCATTGTTTTTAACAGAAACAGAGAGAGAGACAGAGAGAAGGGGGAGGGCCCAGAGTATCTCCACAGTTGTAAGTCATCAGTTTTCTACATGGTTTCATTCCACACAGGTGGGCTGGAGCAGCGCAGGGTGGGAACCAGGCAGGGGGCATACCACTACAAGCCAGGGGGAAAACCTGGGGACCAGAATCGAACTGGGGGCCTCCTGCATAGGAAGCACACCCCAGTTCAGCTTATGGGTCCACAGGGCCGGGGCAGGGATTCAATCCTTGGTCCCAAGGGCTACAAAACGAGTGCTTAACCCACTGAGCCATTCCGGCTTCCCCAATAAAATGATTTTGATTTTTACTTTTCAGATGGCTCTTTGACCAGCACGAATTCAATGTAAATGCTTACATGTTAGTCTTACCACTACTCAGACATGAATTTCTCTCACTTATTGAATTCCTGATTTCATATCCAATGACTGTGGCTAATTGCCTGCTTTAATCCAAGAAGCATGTTAAGTTTCAAAAAATGAATTCTTGAAGAGAATAGGAAATAAATGTTAATTTTATATAATTCTTTTTTTCCAAAATTAGGTAGTATCGTGATAGTTTATGAAAATTAAAACACAATCCACATTTTGGGTTTTTTTCTTCTTCAAGAATTGTTATAAGAAAAAAAAACAAAGCTTAATTTTACCAATGCACTTATTTTTAGAGTTTTCACTTTGTGCTTAAATCTTTTTACATGCACTTGATATAAAATTTTACAAAAAAAAGATATTTTTGATTAATTTTGAAACAAAAAGTTAATAATCAACATGATTCAATGTAGAATTCTGGCTATACATTAGAGTACTAACAGAAACACTACATATACTACCAAAAAAATACATTTTAGACATTAAAAAAAGAAAAAGCTGTGATCTAAATATCCTTGCAAAAAACTATAGCTACACTCTTTCCAGCTCAAAGCTAGGCAGTCTGTCTGTTCCGCAAAGCTTGGGTAACTACTATTCAGAACCTAAAAAGTGGGACAATCACTGGCACTGGATATCCTTCAGAGTTCTCTATGAGTTTGTCAAACTCAAGGTTAAGGGCACAATCCTTCACAAGACTGCCCTCAATTCAGATACTATTCTTGGGCCACCCTCATTTCTTATTAGCTGGCTACAAATTTAGGGGTTTGCATGAACAACTTCAGATTCAATAATTCACTATAATGATTCATACAACTCAGGAAAGCACTGTATTTATAATTACAGTTTTCTTATAGCCAAAGGATACAAATCAAAAGAGAGAAAAGGAGAGACACACAGGGTAAGGTCTGGTGGAATTTCAAATACAAATCTTCTGTTGTCTTCAGACATATATTACTCTCCTGGCATCCACGTGTGACAATACTTAAATAGTATTGCAAACCAGGGAAGCTCACTGAAACTTAGAGTACAGAGTTTTTATGGGGTTTCATTCTGTAGGCATTATTGGTTGAATTATTGCCAGCATTATTCAATCTCTAGTTTCCCTTCTTTCCCTGGATGTCAGGTTAAGCCATGTGTCTCAAAGCCCCAAACCTCTAATCACATAACTGGCATTCCTGGCTTGGCCAGCCCTGGTCCTGAATCACCTTGGTTGCTTCAACTATCTAGGGGACAGCCACAACTCAATCACATAAACTACCAGGTATAATTTAAAGGGCCCACTATAAATAATTAAGGCACTCATCACTAGGGAAATTACAAGGGTTTAGGTGTTATATACCAGGAACAGAAATGAAAGCCAGCCAAATTCTTTATTACATAGGGTCTTTCCTTTGAACAAACATCTAATTATAAATTCCAAATCATGACATCAAAAAAATATGAAGATGATCAAAATCACAGTAGCAAATTAAGTTCTATGCTAGAAACCCAGAGCTCTCAGTTGATGCATGCAATGCCTAAGCAGTCACAAAGAACTTAGGCAGGTGAGAGCTACCTAGCAGCTGAGCCCATGAGAGACTGAGGAAATCAGGGTAGCACAAAACTTCAAGAAAAAAATAAGGAACAAGATAGTAATCATGTCAAGGTGAAAGTAAAACAAAGCCCTCAAATTTAACCAATTTATTTTCATTACTAAGAAAGAATCTTCTGGTTCACAGATCAACATGAATTAATCTAACACTCTCTTGGTAGCCCAACAATGTTTTTAAACATGTCTTAAATATGACCCAAGGTTAAACAATAAAACCTGTGTCTTGCATGTATTTAATTAGGATAACACATTATCACACCAATGTTTTGTAAGCTTACTCTGAGTACCGGTGGGTTGAATTGCAAAACTCATACTAAACAAAGAGTATTTGTTGCTCTTATTCTGGAGGACTACTGTCCTCACCACATTTCTGAATAATGGATTCTTAGCCTGATACAATTCCACTCTGCTACCAAATAAAGCAAATGTATTGATTTGAGATGATAATTACTCAATTTTCCTTTAGAAAGATGATTGCCACACTGCTCCAGACAAGCAATGGTAGCACATCTTAGCCTTCAATAGCATAAAATTTCATAAAAGTCCTTGAGTTCCCTGAAGCTGGCCTAGATATAACTGATATTCAAAAACTATTATGTGTACAATACAGAGAATGAAGGTCAAGGGACCTAAATGATGTGAAAATAAAAGTGTTCAATAACCCTGGCCAACTTTTTCAAAGTAGAACAATGTTACCTATGGGAAAAACTTCTCAAATGATTCAATTGTTTATAAAAATATTTCAAACCAAGTACCAGTATCCGCTGAAATCAAGTTTTCACCTGCATTTGATAGCCATTTCAGAATTTATTTTAGCATTTCGGTAAATAACAACCTCTAGTAGTAGCATGGTTGTATGTAGCTCCATGGGGGGGAAGGGGAAACAGTTTGTCTAATTGGATTTTATAAACTTTGCACCATCAGCAGCAAAAAAGTAATAAAGGTGTAAAATATGTGTCAAAATATTGCCTAACATTTTAAATTATCTCCTTTGGTTTTCTCAAGATGGAGTCATAAAGTTATATTCTTGATAGTGGAATCATTCAGAATTTCTGTGATTTATAATTTTGCATTGAGGTGAAAATAATAAAATTCAAAAAAAAAAGTTTTGAGAACAATTTTGTGCATTACAGTGAAGAAAAGTTAGAACTCCCCAAGAGAGAAAGGCAAATAAATTAGAACCCTCAAGGAAAACTTCAAATCCTAACCCTAGTGGCTTAACTTTAATTACATGTTCTTAGTGGGGAGAAAAGCTTTTCTCTGGAATGTCAGCATTTATAAAAATGCCAATAATTTTTCAGATGATGAGGAAAATATAGTTTTCTATTTAATGGGTAGAGCCGATTCTATGACCTACTTAGAAATGCAGTGAATTATTTTAGAAATAGCTCTTCCAATGGAAAAGTCTTCTGGAAAACCCTAAGTGGAGTACCATTGCCGAAATAACTATCATTTAATGCCTTTTTAAAACCTTTCTTGAGGAATAATTGACAAATGAAATTATAATTTATTTAAAGTATATAACATGATGACTTGATACATTGTGAAAGGATTTCCACAATCAAGTTAATTAACATGTCCATAATCACACATGGGATGGTTAAGAAATTCATGGGCCAAGGGATAATCAGAGAGGTGGAATACTAGTGCATACAATTTTATAGTGTGACATTATTATTATAGTATATGTCCAAATTTCAGCCTACTTGCATTTGTGTTCTTTCAGATATTGCCAAAAAGCATGTCAACCATGAAGAAAACCCCAAGTATGGAGTATGGATAAAATTTAATTTCACACCATCATTAAGTTCCTCACAAGAGAAGGGAAAACACCTGAAACCCTTTTGGAAGAGATGGTATCTGTTTACGGGGACAGTTGCCCCAGAAATCCTTACTTTACAAATAGCATAGCCTTTTCAAGCAAAGCAGAATGTTGACTGAAGATAACCTCTGTCTGGGATTCCCCATTGAGGCCACTTCCTCAGACATTGTCAAAAAAGTTGAAACTTGTATTGCAAGATGCCAGACTGAATAAAAAGCAGCTTGCAGAAATGGATGGACTATCATCTACAGCCGTTTCGAATATTCTCTGTCAGCATCTAAGGATGTCAAAAGTCAGTGCAAGATGGGTACCAAGAATGCTTACTCTGCTTCAAAAACAACAGCACATCAAGTGTTCACAGCAGTTTTTAGACCTCTGTAGAGACTACAGAGATGAACTTTCAAACCAAATTGTCACAGGAGATGAAACTTGGGTTTATCATGATGAACCTGAGTTAAAGTAGGAATCCATGCTGTGGCATGAAAAGGGAAGGCCACCCCCTGAGAAGTTTAAGGTGTCGCAAAACCATGGCTACGGTGTTGTGGGATATAGAAAGTACCCTGCTGATCAATTAGAAGGAAAAGGAAGTCGCAGTAACTGGAGAGTACTATTCCAGTCTGCCGAAACAGTGAAAAGAATCTGTGAAGGACATACGCAGAGGAAAATGGACCAAAGGGGTTCTGCTTTTGCACAATAGTGCACTTGTGCACAAGAGCAATGTTGCATTGGCTACTCTTCAGCACTGTGGCTTCCAATTGTTAAACCACCCTCCCTATAGTCCAGACCAGGCTCTATCTGATTATTATTTATTCCCAAATATCAAAAAAACATATACAAGGGAAGAAACTTACAGACAACAAAGAGGTTGAAGCTGAAATTTGAGCACAAAAGCAAAACTTTTCTTTTTCAAATGTATAAGTAAACTTATTGAAAGATCTGAAAAGTGTATTAGGTTTAAGGGTGAATATAATTATTAAAAAGGAAAAATAATAAATGGGTTTTATTTACCCTTTTTCCCCTTTATTCCATGAATTTCTTTTTTTATTAATTTATTTTTCAGTTACATTTGCCATACTATAGTATATTGGTTTCATATGTACAGCATAGTGATGAGACAGTTACATAACTTACAAAATTTCCATTGCAATATATCTGGATCTCATCTGACACTGTACATAGTTATTCCGATGTCATTGATTGTATGCCCTATGCTGCACTTTACATCCTTGTGACCAACCCAAGATTATCAATTTGTACTTCTTGATTTCTTCCCCTCTTCCACGCACCCTTGCAGCTCTCCTCCCATCATCCCATATTTACAGTGTTTTATGAGTGTGTGTAAGAACACTTAATATCTCATCAGCCAACTTCAACTATACAGTATAGTATTATCAACTATCAAACTATAGTCACCTCGCCATACATTAGATCCTCACACTTTATTCATCTTGTAACTGAAAGTTTGTTTGTATTTACCAACCTTTCCCCATTTTTCTCAATGCCTTGTCTCTTTGGTGCCTTATTTTGATGAATTCACACTCTTTAAATTCTAAGTGTGCTTTCGAATTAAGCTTATGTCTCACAGTGACATGATTTACAAGAAAAAACACCCCTTTAACGATGCACAGTTAAAAAATATGTCATAGAAATTTCTCTGAAACTAGTGAGAGTAATTAAAAAAGTAAGCTCACAAGTTATCACCCATGTACTAGTCTGCCCACAGACTGGGTGATTAAACAAAAGATATAGATAGATAGATAGATAGATAGATAGATAGATAGATAGATAGATAGATAGATAGATAGATAGATAGATAGATAGATTTTTTTTTTTTTTAAGATTTATTTCATTGTTTTAGACAGTCAGAAAGAGAAAGAGAGGGAAGGGGGAGGGCCCAGACTAGTCTCCATAGTTGTACATAATCAGGGTTTTTTTTGGTTTTTGTTTGTTTGTTTTTTGACATGATTTTGTTCCACACAGGTGGGTGGGGGCCACAGGGGCAAGAATCAAACTGGGGACCTCCCACATGGGAAGCACACCCCAGTTCAGCATATGGGTCCTCACGGGCCAGGGTTGGGATTCGATCCTCGGTCCCTAGGACTGCAAAGCAAGCACTTAACTCTCTGAGCCATCTCGGCTTCCCCAAAAGACATTTATTTCTCACAATTGTGAATGCTGGAATGTTCAGATATCAAGGTGCCAGGCAATTTAGTTTCTGGTGAGGATTCTCTCCCTGGCTTACAGAAGACCACCTTCTCATTGTGCACTCATAGGGCAAAAAGAGCTGTCTCTCTCTTCCTCTTATATTAATACAAGCATGAGATTCTCATCCTTATGACCTCACCTCACCCTAGTTACCTCTAAATGGCCCCATCTATTAATAAAAGTATAGTCACATTGAGGCTAAAAGCTTCAACATAAGAATGGAGAAGGAGGCACAATTTAGGGGGCACGTACAATATATATATATATATTTTTTTTTTCTTGGTTTACTAGTCTAAAACTCTTTACTTATTTTTTTGTCTATATTAAAGAAAACAAAATAGTACTTTTAAATTGCTTTACTGTTAAACATAATATAATTTTTAATAAATAGACCTCATGTTTTTAGTAGGTTTAGATTCACAGCAAAATTGAGCAGAATGTACAGACATTTTTCATATACTCTCCACCCCTACATGCACAGCCTCTCCCGTTATCAATACTCCCCACCAGAGTGGCACACTTGTTACAATTGATGAACCTCATTGACACATCATAATCACCCAAAATTCATAGTTTATATTATGGTTTACTAATGGTGTTATATATTAGTTTGGACAAATGCATAATGACATGTGTCCACCATTATAGGATCACACAGAGTAGTTTCACTGCCCTAAAATCCTTCTGTTCTCTGTCTATTCATCCCTCCTTCCCTCTCCCTGGCACAGTGAAGGGCTGGTAATTCTTGACAATTACTGATCTTTTATTGTCTCCATAGTTTTGTCTTTTTAGGACGTCATATAGTTGAAATCATATAGCATGCAGCATTTTCAGATTGGCTTCTTTTACTTAGTAATATGTGTTTAAATCCTCCCATGTCTTTTCATGGCTTGATAGCACTTTTTTTTTTTTTTTAGTGTTCAGTAATATTCCACAGTCTGGATGTACCACAGTCTATTTATCCATTCACCTACTGAAGAACAGCTCAGTTGCTTCTAGGTTTTGGCAATTATGAATAAAGCTTCTATAAATACCCATGTGCAGGTTTTGTGTGGACCTAAGTTTTCAATTCTTCTGGGTAAATACCAAGGAGCATGATTGCTGGATCATATGGTAGGAGTATATTTAGTTTTGTAAGAAGCCACCAAGTTGTCTACAAAGTGGCTGTCCCATTTTGCATTCCTATCAGGAATGAATCAGCGTTCTGGTTGCTCCAGATCCTCACAGGCATTTGCTGTTGTCAGTGTTCTGAATATTGGCCACTTTAAAAGGTCTGATGTTTCCTTGTTATTTTAATTTTCATTTCCCTGATGATATAATGTGGAACATCTCTTCATATGATTATTTGTCATCTGTGTATCTTCTATAATGAGGTGTCTGTTAAGTTTTTGGCCCATTTTAAAATCAGGTTGTTATTTTTATGTTGAATTTAAAACATTCTTTTTATATTTGGAATAACAGTGCTTTATCAGATGTGTCTTTTGCAAATACAGTTATTTTCTCCAAGTCCATGACTTGTCTTCTCATTCTTTCACATTATCTTTCTCAAAGCAGAAATTTTTAATTTTAATAAAGTCCATCTTATCAATTCTTTCTTTCCTGTATTGTGGCTTTGGTGTTGTGTGTATTAATAAAAAAATGATCACCAAACCCAAGTTTATCAAGATATTTTCCCTATGTTATGTTCTAGGAGTTTTATAATTTTGTGTTTCCTTTCAAGTCTGTGATGGATTTCAAACTAGTTTTAGTAAAGGGTGTCAAAGTCTGTGTCTAGATTCATCTTTTTGTATATGTGTGGCCTTCTTAAGCTTTAAAATACACTTCACTGAGAATAGTGAGTAGTCATAACAAAAATTAACATTTACTGATACTTGCTATGGGTCTAGGAAATGTTCTAAGAGCTCTCACGTCTTAAACTCATTTAATGGTTATGACAAGTCCATGATATAGGCTATCTTATTTAAGTTTTAAAGAAGAGAAACTAAATAGCTTTCTCAAGGATACAGAAGCAGGCTACTGAAGAAGTCAAGTTGGAAACCAGGCAGCCTGGTTCCAGAGCACACCCTTCTACTCATATACCTACACCTATGCTACTACAACATTAAAAAATAAACACCAAACTTGTTTTAAAAATATCAATCTAAACAATTGGAGAAAAGCAAAGGCAGTATTCTTACCTATGACAATGATTTTACTTTTGAAAAAGACAATGCAAAATTCTTTAAAAATAGAATGATTCATAATTATGTGTGTAACATTTACTGAAATATTTGGATTTTTAATCCCTTGAATCAATGTGTGCAGCATATGCCTCAGAATAAATCTGAAGAAATAAATTCTCTTAGCATTAAATAGGCAATAAGTGGGTATATATATAATAGATATTTGTCCTCAGATTGGGTGGATTAATATTTTAAATTGCATGTTACAATTAATTATGACTCATCAGAAATAATTAGAAATAGTTTAGTTGTATTATGCAATTGATTAAATATCACAGAGGTAGACAATCTATGAAAAGTCATTCTTATTTACAACCACCAGACATTGGTGGCATTTGGGAATGTAATCTGCATAGCCTACAACTGTTTCCTGGTCTTTAATGGAGGCTTTAATGTAATCACACAGACAAACCAGCAGCACAAACTGAGTTTGGCTGAGTTAAATCAATCACTTTATATTTCCTTTGTCTAACATGGATGCCATTATACAACCAAAAGAAAAAAGAAAAAAAGAAAATCTACTCATGTAATTTAGTCTTCCAGGTAAAATAGGATAATAAACATATGGATTATATAGGCCACACCAAATGGTTTGCACACAGAGAACATGATGAAGCACAGTGTTATAAAACTTCACAGATACCCTCTAGAGCAGAAGTTTTTAAATGACCTAACCTTTCACTAAGATCTTCACATTTTCATTTCTGACATTCTGGTATTTATAATTAATAAGTTCTACCAGTTTTCTGTCATTTGAATCACTGCCACCTGATCCTCATGATCTACCCTAAAAGCAGTTCTCAATATTATCATTTAATTTCTCCAGCCAAAAGCATGTTTAATGTCCTACAATGATACAACACTTTATTTACACATATATGGCAATTTTTTTACTCTCATATTTTCACCTCGAAAATGTTGCTGTTTTGATTGCACTAACTAAACAAAAAGTGTTCATAGTGTCACAGGTCCAAAACCAGGGAGTTTTCCAGGCTGTTCTTGGCAGTAGTGGTAACACCAGATGCTAAACATCTGATATTCAGAAGCTGGATGTTAGATGCTGTTGTAAGAAAATGTGCTGTGTATCAGACTCAGAATATGATCATCCAGCCATGTGCCATTCCATCCAAAAGAAGGGGAAAAATAAACAGAACTCAATAACCATCTTGTAGTCAACCACAGACAGTAAGAACACATTTTAAATAAAATTAAATGTGTATTCGCAGATCGAAAATGTTGTTCTTGAGACATTTTGCTTAAAGTATTACACATATAAAGCAGTTAATAGGTAAATTTTATGTGGGTTTAGCCATAGAAAATTACCATTTTATTAAGTTAATGATGGTGAAATATTTTGCCAAATTACCAAATATGGCAATTTCACGTGATTTTGCTTAATACTCAGGTTGTAAAATATAATGACCCTAATTTGTATTGAGAATAATGAGAAACATTATTATGCAAAAAGATGACAGAAATAGCAAGATACAGCATTTAATGTCACATCACCTATCTCATTTGTCTGGATTAAGTGTCGTGCATTACTTTAATTTTCAGCTATTGCTTACATCTCACATGCTCTGAAGACTGTCACAGAACAGATTAAAAAGTGGCAACATAAATCACTACTTCCACTCTCTAATACCATGGTTTCCAAACACTATGCTGACAAATGATGAGAGTATTATGAACTCTTCGGTTCAATAAGCCAATATCCCACCAGTAGTTAGCAAAAGTAGTGTGAAATAAAACACATTCTGAAATAAATGCCAAGGTTAAAAATACTGCTTCAAAGTCTATAAACTTATTACACGCTATTATAAAGTACCAACAGTTTTCTGTTCCCAGTACATTTGTTTTACTTTAAATCGATTGGAATTACCACATTAAATCTATGTCTTTGAGAGCTCAGCATGGGGATAAGAAGTCAGATTAAACACAATACGGTCAGCAAACTCACACAGTATAGTTATTTTTCCTTATCATTCTAAGCTCTTTAATCACATCCACACTATTTTCAGAACACTACCTGTGTGCTATAAAGAAAAACAAAAATTAAAAACTTTTTTCTCCCTCGAAGAGTTTGCATTCTAACTTTAAAGACAAGATATGAACACATTTCTGTTGTTGTTTTTAACAAAATTACATGTTAAGATAGAAAAAAAAGGGTGGTAATCACAAGGCAGTACATGATTGTCAGATACATATAGTATAAATGGTCATTGATGTTAGGATTCAGAAGAGGGAAAGATCTTTTCAGATTCAGTCCAGAACAGATTTTCATGTGAAGTAGGATTTGTGTTTCCTTTAAAGGATCCTTGCATTTAGAAGAAGGAAAGGGAATAGAGACTGCTTTCATTCTGGATGCCATTGGGCTTGGGCTAGGTAAACATCAGATATGAGAGAACATAAAAATAGTCATTCCAAACTATTTCTATTTGCACATTACTACTACTTTTAAGTTCACCAATGTTTTTGTCACATTTTAGTTACCTAGAAATTGTATTATTCATTATTGCCATTAAACTATCACCATATCAATTTATTTATCAAAACGAATTTTTCATCTATGCAAAATTTCAACTAGTATTTATTTTAGGTTCCCCAGGGGGAAAATAAAAAATACATTCCAGGAAATTTATAGCAGCTGCTTCAGATGGCTAGAAATAAGTCCCACCTATATAGGGATAAGGGAACTCTGTTTTATCCATTTCAGTGTTTCTATGGGAAGACTCTAAATTGGGAATGTTTTCCATTTCTAGTTCTATTATAAATTAATGTGTAAATATGTTCTAAGTTTTACTTCCTCTAAATTTATAAAGAAACATGGAGGAAAATTAATAAAAAGAAATTAAGACACTGACTCCCATGTTTTTATTTTTTTTATTTTCACTTTCTGCCCCCAACCATAGCTAGTAACCCCATACTCAAGGACCAATTCTGACAAAAGGCAAGAGAAATTTAAATGAACTACTTTTCTGGAATTTGGGGTGGCATTTAATATTTTGCCTTCAAACTGATTCAAGTTCAATTTATCAGAGATCAACACATCTAAAATTCAGTTTCCCAAAGGAACAATATGTCAAATGATCAACTTTCTTCACTGCCAAAATTACCAATATATTAAAAACTTAACTTTTTTCTCTAGGTAAAAGTTTATGGCATTTATATTGGAGGCACAATCTTTACATAGATTTTAATTTATGAGATCATAAATTTTTTAAATTGTGCAATTGACCTTCACTCTGGTTTTCTGCTTCTACTTCTCTTGCACCTTGAAAAGCTAAATAGAAAGAGGAAGCACTTTGCTAGGGGAAGAAAGAAAATACTGTAAACACAAAGCACAGTCTTAACTACTAATCTCAGGGAGAAAAAAAAAAAGCAGTGATGTGAAGAATTGGGAACAAGGAGAAGGTGGAGGGATTGACACAAAAATTAGGATGGGGAGCAGAAAGAAGAGAGAATAATAAGGAACAATGGGAGAGAATAGCAATAAACAGCAGAAAGGGGCATAAAGAAATGTAGAAGCAAAGAGAGGGAAAGAAATTGATTGACAGAGAGAAGATAATACAAGTTTGTGGAGAGAACATGAGTAGTGGGTGTGGGGCAGACTAAAGGACAAAGAGAACACAGATTAAAAGGATGGTTGAAAAATGTGTGTTCAAGTTATCCAAAGCAACCTAGATCCTAATCATCTATCATAGAAACGACTAAAAATGTTATGAATATTTAGAAATGAAGAGGTTTGGATAAATTGTTAGCTTTGGTAAATTCCTCATGTTTGTCATTCAACAAAACATAATAATTGATCATTGGGCGATATGGGTGGCTTCCATGAAAACATCCCTGGGAGTTTATTTCAGAAATGAATATATTTTATTGCAAACTTTAAATATCATTGTTTGAGTAACACGTGTTTTAAAATTTGAATGCCAGTCAAGGTTCCATTTATCATCTGCCCCACTGTCATGTAATCTGTGTTCTTTCCTTTGAACTGTTCTTATTAGGTCTTGATATAAAGTTACACTGGTTCCATTATACAAGTTAGGGAGTATGACCAATTTTTCTGTCTTCTTGAATGGTAGAACTCTCTAGTAACACCAATTAGATCTATAACTCACTAGTAAGGGCAAATTTGTGAGAAATTTTTGATTACTGATTCTATTTCTTTAGTGGCTTAGTATTGTCCAAGTTTCTCTTTCTTCCTGAATAGTTGTTGATAAATTGTATTTTTATAAGAACATTTTTGTAAACATTTTCTAATTTACTGATATGTCGCTAATAATATACAGTCATTATCTGCTTAATTTCTGCCATACCTGTTGTATTTTTCCTACAGCTAATGATGACAATTTTCTTCTTTTTTTCCTCCTGCTTATTCTCATCAGAACTTTTTCAATTTTACCAGCCTTAAAAAATAAAGTCTTTTGGCATTGATTATTTTCTCTCTAACTTCTGCCTTATATTTAATATGTTCTCTTTTCCACTATTTGAAAACCTGGATTGTCTATACCTAGAATTATCAATATATTCTTCCTTTATCAATCTAAATCAGTTTAAGGCAAGTTTCTCTCACTTGCAACTGAATAAAATGCGATAGAGTATGCAAATATAATGACTTTCATAATAGTAAATTTAAAAGTAGAATTTAAATGTGACATCTGGGAAAGCTGGGATGGCTCAGCGGGTTAAGCACCCACTTTGAAGCCCCAGGGACCGAGGATTGAATCCTGGCCCCGCCCCATGCAGACCCACATGCTGAACTGGGGTGTGCCCCCAGTTCAGTTCTAGCTGGGACCTATGTGGGAGGCTCCCGGTCCAGTTCCTGCCCTGCACAGCCCTGTGCCCACCTGTGGAGTGAAACTATATGAAAAACTAATGTCAACTATGGAGACTGCTCTGGGCCCTCCTTCTCTCTGTCTCTATTTCTCTTTGTCAAAAATCAATAAAATAAATCTTTAAAAAATAAAATAAAATAAAATAAATGTGACATCTACATTGTGTTTTACAGTTTACAAAATGCTTTGGTATACATTTAGTTTCAAGCAATTCTTACAGAAATTTTAAAGTAAGTTTTATAACCCATTTTAGAATTATAATAATTGCAGTCTCAGAATTTTCCAGGGCCTCATCACTACTAAGTGACAGAACAGACACTTGAATTCTGGTTTTAAAAGGTATGCTATCTCCAAAATAATATAGGCTCTTAGGCTATTAAGCATATTTTCACTCTACATTTTATTGAATTATTTGTTGTTGATATTACCTCTCATAATATTATTAACTGTCTTCCATGAACTATTGTGAACTTATTTTGGCAAAAAATCTTCAGCAACACAGGGCCTAATTCTAACTATTCTGATTATTTCCATAAATCCATTCACACAGTCTCCTTCCATGAACTGTAAATATTCATTTTATTGCAATCAAATTGCTATAATATTCCCTTAGGAACCTCCCAAATATTAGTCCCAAATCCAAATATCTTTTTAAGCAGTAGAATCCTCTCAGTCTGACTACATTTTAGTCTCCAGGGCACATAGCTTTATTTGTTTTCCGTAGAGCTGGCTTTAAAATATTTTTGAATATGTGGTTAATTTCTGAATGCACATTACCATTATTTCTAGCTCCCTATCTTCCTTTGTCAATGCACATAAAGGCATGTGTTGTCTGAAAAGCTATCATCATCATCACCATTTATTCCAAAAAGAAAAAGGACTCTGCTCTTTACATGTGTAGTTTTCAAAGACTTAAACAGATGACAGATGTTGAATACGGTACATCCTGCAGAGTGAATGTAGCTTAATCACACAAGACATCTCAGGAGAAAAGCAGCTCTTGGTTTTACCCAGCGGATTGTTCCTGCTTCCCTTTATGAAAGGACGGGTAATGTTACTTTTAAGTTTACCAACATATTATAAATGCTTTTCTCAATTCCCATTTATTTTTATTTCACTGGCTCTCTGGTTATCCTTGCTAAACAAAATGCTTGGATCCCACAGAGAAGCCCTATGAGATCTACTTAACAATTGTCCCTATGTTAAACAAAGGACCCCGAGAGGGTAAACTGCTTGGCATCCACATGAGAGTCAAGCTGTCAATTGGCATTATTGAGAGGTTTTAGAGAGTAATTGAACAGAGGATCAGAATGAGAAACTAGTATTCTAGCTCTGTCTTCATCAGGTCTTCACAGTAGGGCTTCATTATCCCAAAATAAAAGTAGACAGGCTGTTGCTATTAAAAATAAATGTAGTAGATCAGTGGAGTGCTCTATGTAGAGAGAAACATGGTGAAATATGACCAAGTTTGGACGTAGAGTCTACAAGGGTAGCATAGCCACCAAGGAGACACCAGATGGGCAAATAAGGGGATAGCTAGGAGAGAGAATACAGCACTTCAGGAAATTTCTGAATTGGCCTGAAGAAACCCTGCACCCCTGCTACAATTCATTCTCCAGTAACCAAGACATGCACCTTCCCAAAACCTACACATACACTTCCCAGATGTATTTGACCAATACTACTGAAATCTTTTGGACATGAAACAAACATACCTCAGTCTGTTTGCTGAAGTGAATCAAGTGCACTGCTACCAAAACTGAGAAAACAAATACGGTACATTTTTGGGTATGTTCGTTATTTTTATACTTCCTTCCAGAAAGGAACCATATTTATAATCACTGCACTTTCATTTAAAGGAATATTTTTAACATCAGGTTTTCCTGGATCTTGAATCAAATTCAGCATCAAGAAATCCATATAATAATGAAGCAGAAAAAGGAAAGTCGTCGTCCAAGGATGCCTGATCATTATTTCTGCCTCCAACTCTCCAGGAAAGCAGAAAATACTTCACCCCCCAAAATAGCATTCTGTCAGTTAGAGAGCGAGGGCAGTTTCAAAAAGCAGAGAAAAGAGAACATTATCAAATGTATCAGATAGGATAAATACTGAAAACACTGAGTTTGCAAACAAGTAGATACCGATTACTGTATTGGTGCTATTTAATGACTCAGTATGAGCATAGAATATACAGAAGATGCAGCAGTGGAGACCGAACTGTAACAAACCTCCTGTTTCTAGTCTTGCCCATTTCTAATCCACTATGCTACCATGGCCAGGTAATCTTGCTAAATCTAACAACTTTATTCTCAAACTAAAAGTCTCTCAGTGGCATCCTGTTTACTATACAACATAGTGTACCTGTTCACAATGTACCTAATTATCCTTCACACCAACTCATCCTTTAAGCACCAGTTTTTATTTAAAATTTTCCTGAACTAGCAGGTATTGTAGAACTGAAAACTCCCTTCTTTGTGCTCTACTATACCCAGAGAACACTTCACTCATATCACTGACAGCATTCAATCCCATTTACATGTTCTCTTGATTATCTTTCTTAACAAACCTTAAGCTCTCTGAGGGCAAACAGTGTCTAGCACATCTAGAAACCCAATACTTAATTATTGAATAAATGAGAGGAAGGAAAGAAATATAGAATAATGAGGGCTATATTAAAACCTTAGGAAAAAAAATACCTTCACCTTTACACAGGAGGAAAGGAGAGGAGGATAGATAATGACGTAGTAGGGAACAATCCAAAGTAAAGGTGTAATAGGAAACCAACAAATGAAAAACACTTTAAATATCAACTGTGTGAAAAAATAAAATTTGTACAGAAAGGAATAATGTATACACATAAGATAAACTTGGAGCTGAGTTGAGCACTGTAGCATTTCACTTGTCTCCAGGGAAGTCTGGATCCATAATACTGATCTTTGGCCAGGATTTGAATAAAATGTACTACCTAGGAATTTGTAACATGCAGTCTATTCCAAAATGTCCCTTGTGGCACCAAATAGCAAGTTTTCCACGTTGTTTATTGAGAACATAGACTGATGATCTGCATCTAGTTTAACCAGTTATATATAGCTTTACTTTAGAAATTGACTGATAGTTTATAAAAGGTTTTTCAGGTAACTTACGTTTGGCTGCCCTGAGACAAAAGTTTCTCACACGTATGTTGGTGAGTTGTAATCCAAAGGCAATGGACATGTTGTAAAATTGAAAGAGAACAATAAGGGTTGTGCCTAGAGATCTCAGACCTCTCTGATATTTACCTATGCTTTCTTTCTCCTGCGGTACTAGATAGTCTTTACCTTTATCAAAGCCATATATGAACATATCCTGTGGAGTTCCTTAATTTCCCCAGTTTTGTGTAATTGATACTATTGGCACATTAAGTAGAGTCTTGAGGCTACCCTTGAGTCTATAATTTAAATGATGGCTAAGGACTGAGGAAAAGAAAGATAAGGAAAAGGAGATATGAACCCCTGATGATAGATAGGGTGATAAGCAGGTCACTTCTAGTTTGAGGTCATGCAAATGCTACAACCACTGAAGGGAAGAAAAGCATCTCAGAACTTGGAGGTAGAAGGTACTGAACCAAAAAAAACTAGTTACACAGATTTTTTTTTTTAATTCAGGTAGAGAGAAGTCAGCCAAGAATTTTGTAATTTGGACTACTCTGAAAAAAAATGCAAGTAGCAGAAGAAACTGAAGCTGCCAAGTCCATCAAATTATGGTCGGTGATCCTAAGAGAGGGAACAGTATGCCAAAAGGATACTGAGCAGATATTTCTCTTAATAAATATGACTCAGACTTATCAGGAATCACTAAAAAAGACTACACACATCACAAGTGGAGGACATCAAAGACAAACAAAGCACAGTAAGCCATTTGTGGAGTGAAATGAAAAGCTTTCTTTGAAGCCTCTGCTAAAATGGACTTTATACATTCAGATCCAAGGAGATATTTTCCTGTATGAGGTACTGCTGAATGAAAGAGTATGTGTAGTCTTTCTTGGGATCCTCAATTAGTAGCAACTTTTACATAAATGTAGTTAGAGTCAAAGTATCAAAATTTATACAGTTGGATAAAGGTAAGGCATAAAAAATATACCTATAGAGGGGAAATTAAGTGTCAAGTAAAATAACTCATCTGAAGCTTCTGAAATGGTGACAATATTAGCAACATATGATGATACTAAAATATCCCAAAATGTTATGTCTTTGACTCAAGTAATGATTAATGTTGTGACTGAAGAGCTTCTAAATACTTGGGGTCCATATATTATGCTGTTGTTGGATGAATAGGATTATGTAAGAGAAGCTGCCCTTGATCTCTTGTCGTATTTTCCATAATTAGGGTTAAATAACAAAAAAAAATTAAATTATTCATAGTAAAAGAAAAAAAATAAAATAAAATGGATAAATCAAACTCAAGGAAGGCATTTAAGCTGGGTGGAAGTATTCGTTGTTAATTTTAAAGGGTATGGAAAAAGAGGAGCTAGATAAAATGGCCACTAAATTTTTTTTTAATTGTTAAATTTATTGGGATGACATTGGTTGGTAAAAATTATAAACATAGGTTCCTGGTGTACAATTCTCCATCACATCGTCTATGTATTGCATTATATGCTCACTACCCAGAGTCAGTTCTCTTTCCATCACTAAACTATTGACTTATGACTAATAAAATTTTAATGGATCACTATGAGATTTTATGAATAAGATTCAGTTCTTTACCAATTCCTTCATTTATCCTGGCCTTGACACATTTTTAAAATCTTATGATGACATACAAGCAGAATCTACAGTCTCTTCCAAAGCAGTGTCATGTAGAACTGAGAGTATAAAGAAGATGATTCTGAATGGCAAAATGACCAGAAACTGTCAGTGTAATGTTCCCTCAAGGACACTAAGGCCATTTCATTGGTATGCAAGAAAACCATGGATGCTGGTTAAAAAAAACAACAACAACATATACTATATATATATATATATATATATATATATATATATATATATATATATTTCTAACATTAGTACACAATATACAAGTAAACATAAACTTGTTAATGAAAGAGTAAAGAACAGTGTAATTAAGTTAGTGGAATAAGGTAAAATATGTAAAAACAAAAGTGTGGTTCAAAGTAAAAATTTATAAATGAAATTTATGTAATGCTGTTGCATCACCCTTACCAGACTTCATTACCAAAATAGATATGATGTATGAATGAAGAACTTTTGCTTATCTAACAAGGATGTCACACAAATCAGCTGTTCATTCTCTTTTAATTGGATATATTAGGTAGGAGCCTTTAGAACTACTTAAATCTAGCTTGTCTGACTGGTGGCCCATGGGCCTCATGCAGCCCAGGGTGGCTTTGAAGGGGGCTTAACACAAATTCATAAACTTTCTTAAAACATTATGAGACCTTTTAGCAATTTTTTAGCTCATCAGATATTGCTAGTGTGAGTGTATTTTATAAGTGGCCCAAGACAGCTCTTCTTCCAATGTGGTCCAAAAAAGCCAAAAGGTTGAATACTACTGATAAACCTACTTGAGTATGTAATATAAAACAAAATAGAATACCTGGGAAAGGGTGGGGAGAGAAGGGCATCAAAAATTTTCGGTTTTGTTTAAAAATATGGTAAATGCTGGTAAATTACCGGTAGTATCCAAAAGTTCCTTGTTCAGTAGTGCAATATAGCATGTGAGAAAAGCTGTTAGATCCTAAAGATTAACCCTAGATTCTAGAGGAATAAATAAAGAGGATCCTTCAATAGCATCATCAATTCCTATGGTGTTGACAATTTAAATTGTACAACAAGCTAAAGGAGATTAGCATTCCGTAATCATTTTGACTAATGCTTCTTTTTACATTCCTATTTTTAACAGAAGTCAAAATCAAATTTGCATTCATGCGAAACAGACTCTAATACACATTTACTATGCTTCTATGGGATATTTAAATTTTCTTGCTAATTATCAAAACCTGGTGATAAGAGATGTTGATTTAATTCAATAAAAAATAATTTTATTATAGGGGAAGTCGGGATGGCTCAGTGGGTTAAGCGCTCACTTTGCAGCCCCCGGGACTGAAGATCGAGTCCAGGCCCCGGCCCGTGCGGACTCATATGCTGGGCTGGGGAGTGCCCTCAGTTCATTTCTCACCGGGGTGAGACCCCAGCCCAATTCCTGCCCTGTGCAGCCCCGCTCCCACCTGTGGAATGAAACTATGTGGAAAAACCAATGATGTACAACTATGGAGACTGTTCAGGGCCCTCCCCTTCTCTCTATATCTGTATCATTCTCTCTCTCTGACAAAAATAATAAAACAAAAATAAATAAAAATACTTTTATTTAGTATATCAATAATATAAGTTGATATCTAAATCTAAAAATCAAACTAAGCATGAATTCCAAATATTGGTTAATTATATTACCACCAGAAAGTAGTCAATTAACCCAGCTAAAATATAGGATTCAGCATAAATGATAAAATTATGAATAATTACATGGGCCAGAATACTAGCATCATTCCTCAGCAAATGACAATGATTTATTGTCTCTCTAGCTCCAAAATTAAAACAAGAGGCACAAAGATTGCTCAATTTCTGAAGAAATCACATACCACATCTGTAAATTTATTGGCCCTTATTCACATAACAACAAAGGAAAAAGCTGAATTTGAATAATGTTTTTCATAGCATCAGACTCTATTGAAACTTCAAATGGCCATTGACTTACACAACCTCATTCTAACCAGATGCTCAAATAATATTAGAAATATAAGCAGCTAGAAAGCTCTATCTGCCTAAATCCTTCGGCGAAAGCCCACACTGCCATCCTGCAGTCACAGACTTTGGACCTGAATATTACCTAAAGCTGCCTCATAGGCATGATGATTCACAGATTGTAGCTCAAAGATAGAGAGCCAAAACTCAGCCTGGAAGATGCTGCCTTACAACTAGTTGATCATTTCGCTTTGACTAAAGAAGTAAAATACAACTCCACTCAATGGATGGGATTTAAAGGGGTATTACTCAGGGAGCTAGATAATAAAAGTAACAGTAGGTACTTTTACTAATTTTAGGTAGTACCCATTAGATTGGCAATATGTTTCAGGCAGTGGGCTTAGATGACTAGAAAATAAGAGAAACTCCAGTGTGGAAGATTGTTAAATAAAAATAATTTCTAGAGGAAACAAACGGAAATGTGTTAAGCTGATGCTCATTTAAAAGAAAAAAATTCTGAATTTAGAAGGGTACTGAAACTAACAAGTAAATAACCTGTTTGCTTTTTTTTTTTTTTTTTTTTTTGACAGAGAGAGAGAGATACAGAGAGAAGGAGGAGAGCCCAGAGCAGTCTCCACAGTTGACAGCATTAGTTTTTCATATAATTTCACTCCACAAGTGGGCGCGGGGATACGCAGGGCAGGAACTGGGCCAGGAGCCTCCCACATAAGCCCTGGCAAGAATTGAACTGGGGGCACACCCCAGTTCAGCATGTGGGTCCACATGGGTCAGGACTGGGATTCAATCCCTAGTCCCTGGGGCTGCAAAGTGAGCGCTTAACTCACTGATCCATCCCAGCTTCCCCTTGCTTGCTTTTTGAAAGTAGTTTCTTGGATGGTGATAAGTGTTAACTAGACTTATGATGATGATTATCTTGTAATATACACAAATATCAAATTATTATGTTGTACACCTGAAACTAATATAATGTTGTATGTCGATTATATCTCTATTTTAAAATCAAAGAAAACATAGTTTCTTGGGTACACAAAATGAGTTGTCATGGAGACATTCAATCAATCAACAAAAACACAGATGTATCCCACTATTTGCTCAGAAGCTCAAAAAGTGACTAAAAATTGTTCTGTTCCATTTTGTTTTGAACGGTAACATCAGTTATGGAGTGCCTATTGAGAGGATCCTCTCCAGCCCCTCAGTGAATACTGATGAGTCTTAACCAGGATAGATATTCATTCTAGTTCTGGAAATACATTCCAGGTAATGGAAGCAAGTGCCTCAAGCACTATTAGAAGCCCACAGGAAAAAAATATGATTTCAATTTGGCCCTCTCCTTATATATCACTGATGAAGAAACACATTTACTGCAGGTGCAGTAATATAAGCAGGCTAAGATGCATTATATACAATGAATGTACTTATCATGTGGTTTACCATGTAGATACTACTAACCTGAACAGAAATCAAAATGTACAATGAAAACATGAGCTTTCTAGAGGGATAATATTAGCAAGATGACCCTCCTTCCCTCCATGGACACACTTTTTTAAATAATACGTGGAACAATTTTCCTTGTGAGAAATTCAGAGACCAGTTGAGAGACTCTTATACCTCAGGCAAGCCACAAAGCCAATCACAATAAGGTCAGTTGTAAAATCTATGGAACCTTCTTGCCATAATCCCTCCCACTTGTCACATTACCACATGATCAAAAAGAAAGCCTCCAGCTCCCAGTACATTTGTTATTTCATACAGTTTTCTGTAAGGTCAGTATGGCATAACAAAGGGACAGTCTGAGGGTCACCACTTTAAAAGTAGAAAGAAAAGGAAATTGGATTTGCTGAGAGAGAAGACATCTGCCTGTGGCCTAGAGACTGAGAGACACATCATTTACAGAATGGCAGAGTTGGATAATTGGAGTAGAAGTAGAGAAGAGGACAATTACCAGAAGAAACACTAGAGAAGTCTTAAACAGTCTCTACTCTCTACTGAACAAGAAGACAGTGGCAAGCCTAAATCAGATTCAGTGAGGCCTCTTCAATCAAAGGCAGTGACTTTGTGTCACAGGAAATGACTACTGTATCTAGTATATATACACCAATTAAGGCACCATCTGGGCCATTTACTAGTTAACATCCCATGAAGAAAATTCAAAGTAATGTTGAAATTTCTTGGCTCTAAAACACTTCTGTTTTACTGCTTGAATTCTTTAAGAATCTAACTTATTTGCTCTTTGACCAGGGTTTCAAAAGGTATAATGTATAAAGAAGCTTGGCTCACCACTAAAATTAAAGCTGAAAGACATACACGGTATAGTTATTAGGAACTTAGTCTATAAGCCAAACTCAGTTATATATGATGACCCTGGGAAAGTTACTTCTCTCCTCTCTCTAAGCTTCAGTTTCCTAATTTTTTGAAATGTACATGAAAATTAAATCAAATTAGGCATCTAAACTTCAAAGCATATTCCCAGGCACATAGCAAGTAGTACATAACTATTATTATGTATTCTTATTACAAAACATTTATATGAAACATGAATCCTAAGTTAAGGTTAATGGACATGGTCAAAACATTCCTTTGTAATTTTTAAAGATATTTTCTTATTTAAAAGATTACATGATTATAACTCTTTTCAGCTATGGTTAATAACAGAAGGCTCAGAGTAATACTTTCATTATTTAATATTGTTTTTCATTATATAAGTAACAAGGATATGGACTTTAGATATATAAGCAACAAAGATAATCAGGGATTTGTCACATAAGAACTACTCATGTGAAAATATCCTACTAAAGATGGAAAATAAAACTGAATTGAGAATCTCTCTTAATCATGTTCATTTTGAAAAGAAGAAACTCAGCACCTATAATACACCAACAGCAATAAAAACAACAATGAAAACAGGGCAAACTTCATGACAGAGGCTTTGATCCTGATATAATTCAGTCTCTACTAATCCTATTCTCATCACACCAACCCAAAATTGATACTAGAAAAAGAAAGACAATGATAAACAAAATCCTAAGAATTCTTATTAATAAACTCCACTCCCTTTCCTTTATCTCTGTAGGGGGAGTGTTGTTAAAGAGGAGGTTTCACTCTGGGAATAATTTAAGAAAAGTCAACTGTGGAAGTTTCTACCACCACATGTTCTCAGTAGAGCAAGATAAACAATTAGAGATCTGCACTTTGGTACATGTAGGCCAGGAAAAAAGCAGATGAGGGGGTGGAGGTTGGGGTAGAGGGTGTTGCAGGTGGAGATGACCATAATCACACAACCACCAATAAACTGTGACTAGAGGAACTAAAAGGAATAGAGAAATCCAACTCGCTGAGAAATAAGAAGCTAGTGAATAAAGAGCGTTTTAGTGGAATTCTATAAAACAATGACAAGAAAGAAACTCCACTTACATTCAACAACAGAAGCATCTTATAACATTGAGCTAAAGAAGAAACTTTATTAAGAGTAGATACAGTTTAATTCCATGTTAATCAAGAGTGCAGAAATAATTTATTATACACACACTTTTTTTTTTTTTACTTTAAAGCCTAAAAATATACATTTATTTGCCTATATTTTGATGTAGGGTCATACATTCTTTTTTCCAGTATAGATCTACAGATTCATTCCTTTTCCATCTTTTTTATCATTGATAATTTCTGATGGGGAACAAAAACTTCAAAACAACTGTGAAGCCAACTGAGTGTAGAATTCATTAAGAAATTTAGCAATTTGTTTTTATTCTTCTATTGCTGTCTCAGTCACACCAGTTCACACCAGATTTGATAGCAAACTCTTCTTTTTTTCTTAAGGAATTCTCCTGTATCAATGTTACAAAAGCATTCAAACTACTTTTTATAGGAATATTTAATTTTCTTATCATATCATACCAAATGAATTTTTTTTAAGATTTATTTTATTGATTTTTCACAGAGAGAAACAGAGACAGAGAGAGACAAAGAGAAGGGGGAGGGCCCAGAGCAGTCTCCATTGTTGACATTAGTTTTCCATATAGTTTCACTCCACAGGCAGGCACAGGGCTGTGCAGGGCAGGAACTGGGCCGGGAGCCCCTCACATAGGTCCCGGCAAGAACCGAGCTGGGGGCACACCCCAGTTCAGCATGTGGGTCCGCATGGGCCAGAGCCGGGATTCGATCCTCAGTCCTCGGGGCTTCAAAGCAAGCGCTTCACCCACTGAGCCATCCCAGGTTTCCCCAAATGAATTTTTTTAATGTTTAATCAAGTAATGAAATCATAACTGCCACAAGTGGCAAAAACATGTTTGGGAACAAACATCTTAATCTTGGCAAGGAGATAATCCAGTTAGCGAAAGCAGAAAAACATGGGCATCTACTAAAGACAACCTGACTAGCCATAGGTCATGGGCATCAGTCAGTGTATTTTACATGAGATATGGAGTATCAGTTAATTAGTCAGGCATTTTAAGTGAAAATCAGCTAAGTAAATGACACACTAAAAATTATTTAATGACAGTAATAGCAGAGGAAAATGACAGAAAGACAATTGCAATTAAAGAAACCATCATTAACTGGGGTGGGGCTTGGTACAAGGAACAAAGATGATTTCATAAAATATATTTAACCTTCCTGAAGTGTTAAATTCAAATGGAGCAGGAAAATGCATAAGGAACTTTTTCATTGAGAAAGAATCAAATCCGTTAAACTGAAAGTCACAGGATATTATAGCAAAAATTAATATGGTATAATCAGCAGTGATCTTTTTTTAAGTCTTAAATTATACTCAATTTCAAAGACAAGAAATAATTTTTAACATATTGAGTTAGAGGAGAAAATAAGTCACTTAAAAAAGTAAAAAATTAAGCTGGCCTCGAAGACTCCAAGCAACGTGTGATGCTAAAAAGTAAGATAGCAACAGTGTTTACAAATTTCTGTGGTAAATAAAATGTAAATCAAGAATTTTAGACCCAGTTAACTTGTCCTGGAATACAGATATTTCCAAAAATGAAAGAATTTAGGAAACATAGCACTGGATGTACATAAATATAGAATTATAACTAAACAAGTAATTGAATAATACTTCAAAAATATACCAATGATAGACAATTTACAATATAATAACACAATATGTATGTCTCTCATAATTTGTGTGTGTAATTTAAGAGATCTTTTAGTAATTAAGAATCTCTGTAATAAAGAATAAGTTTAGCAATTACTTTAGTTTACTAGTTTCATTTTCTTCTGTTAAATTCAAACAAAATTAAAATCAATGCATTTATTGTTAAACAGCATGTATCCCATGATCTCACCTCTATAAAACTATTATTTCTGTCTAACCTGCTTTCATTAAAAATATGGAAAGAAATATAAAATTATAATTTCTTAATGTTAACGCAATAGTTATTTCTGGGTAGTAAAATTTGAAAATTTTTCTGTCAGCTTGAAATTTTTGTAGTGCACTGTAATGCTTTTGTAATATGATTTATAAATACAATAATATTTTTCTTTAAAAAATAATAGAATATACAAGAAATCGTAGATGCAATAAGGATAAAATTTGCCTGATCATTTTGACCATTCTTTTTCATTATTACTCAACTGATCAAAATCCTACTCTAACTGCATAGCAAATGCACCATTATATTTTTAAATAAATTACTGAAAAAAAAAGAAAAAGAAAGAATGAATTTCATGCTAGCAGCCAACCCTGCAGAGGAATTTCAGAAAGAATTTCCCTCATTAATCTCTTATCAAGCAAAAGTACTAATTGACTCTAGAAGAAAAAAAATAGTGGTGAAGGATGAAAAGAAATGATTTCAAAGGACTCAGGGCTTTGATCTCTGACAAATAACATTAATGATTATTATTCTGTAGGTTACACACTGAATGACTATAACATAGTGCTCTGTCTAGGACACTATTGTATTTCTCCAGTGGGTGCAGCTTTTTTCTAGACTATCCAAGACTGTAAGGCACACTGGGAGCCTTCCACTACTTCCAAAGCATTATGCAAATGTAATATATTAACAACTGATTCTGCATTTGGAATGCTAAAAATAAAATTTTTTGAAAAGCTTAAATAGTCCCTTTTAAAGGTGAAAAAATAAAAAATCATTTTAAGTTAGGAAAAAGAAACTTCAAAATGTCAATCCTGTCAAAACAAAAGTTACAGTTTCAAGTTTGAGAAAAAAAAAAGTTTTTTTATGAAGGGCAATTATTTCTTGCCTACTCCACATAAAGTCTTTCTTTTTAATGATCTGTTAATTCCTGGTGTTGAACTAAATTTAAATTGTTTTATTTGTGAATATAATTGAACAATAGTATCCTTCAAATTAGTTACCTAGAATGACCTCCAACTGGGAAAAAAAGGAGAAAAACCTGTCTAGATCTCAGGAGTCTATAGGCACTTGTAAATCAAATTAACACATTAGTTAACATTTGAACTGTGACTTTAAATCCAGTTAAATTTATAAATGTATAATAATACATAATACTGTTTTCTAACAAACCCATGTAAAGTTATTTCAATGCAGAAAAGACAGACTTTAAATAATATGGTTTAATAATAGTTTTCGATCTTTCCCTCTTCTTAAAAATGAAATATGCGCCATAATATGTCTCTATCTTCTCTTTCCAAGTGGGATTGATCATCTCTTTTCTCTTTTCTTTTCTGTTTCTATCAGCTTATGAATTTGTTATTCCTCTTTAAAAGATCAGATAAAATGTGAAGGATAAATAATTGTTGTTGTTGCTGCTGCTGCTTTCATAAAGTGTGTTAATATTGTTCTGATAAAAAAAAAAAAGTACCAAACAAACAAACAGCACCACTGCAATCCACTAGTCAGTATCCATAAGACAACTGAAAGTAACTAAGTTGAATACATTGGTATTTGGAATTATCACAGCTCTTTACTGTTTTAATGTTTATCAGTTTGGATAAATACATTTTTAAAAGTCCTTTGAGTTCTTTCATATAAAAAAATCTGGTATTTGTGTTCTTCAACATTTAGACTGTTTACATTTTTACTAATGGAGGCAATGATTATTTCCTTAAAATAAACTCCTAATATTTTAAATGCCCATTAGTAAGTATGCACATGTTTCAGATATGTACATGATATGTACAACTGAACTGTCCTCCAACACAATAATACAAACTTTTGATTTGGCTGAACCCTAGATAATACTGAATAGTTTATCATTTTTCATCTTTTTGGCAATTTATACTTAACCCTGTGTCTTCATTTGTGGGTTTAGTTCCCAGGCTTACATTCAAGCAAAAAGAACTAAAACAAAAATAGTTGTTGATAATTGTGACGCTAGTTACTGTGCCTTGATGTATCTGATTGAATTTAAGAATGAGAGGAGGTAAATGTATCACAACTTCTTTATCCAGTCATCTATCAGAGGACAATTTGGTTGAGTCCATGACTTGGCCACCATGAACAGTGCAAGGCTGAACATTGGGGTACATGTATCTTTGCAGATTAGGGTTATCAGGTTTTTTGGATAGATACCCAGGAGAGGGATTGCTGGGTCATATGGCAATTCCATTCCTAGTTTTTTGAGGAATCTCCACACTGCCTTCCACAGTGGTTGTACCAATTTACATTCCCACCAGCAGTGTATGAGGGTTCCTTTTTCTCCACAGCCTCTCCAGCACTTGTCATTCCTTGTCTTGTCAATTATAGCCATTCTAACAGGTGTGAGTTAGTATCTCATTGTGGTTTTAATTTGCATTTCCCTAATTGGTAGTGATGCTGAGCATTTTTTCATGTATCTGTTGGCTATTTTGTATGTCTTCAGGAGAGAAGTGCCTGTTTAGGTCCTCTGCCCAATTTTTAATTGGGTCATTTGGTTTTTGGTTGTTGAGTTGTATGAGTTCTATATATATTTTAGATATTAGCCCCTTATCAGAGTCATTGTTTGCAAATATTTTCTCCCATTCAGTTGGTTTCCTTTTTACTTTGTTGATGGTGTCCTTTGCTGTGTAGAAGCTTTTTAGTTTGATATAGTCCCATTCATTTATTTTTGCTTTTACTTCCCTTGCCTTTGGGGTCAAGTTCATAAAGTGCTCTCCAAGCCCAAGGTCTAAGTTTAGTGCCGATGCCTTGTGGTACATTTACACAATGGAACACTACTCAGCAATAAGAAAATATGAAATATAGCAATTTGTGACAACATGGAAAGACCTTGAAAACATCTTATTAAGCAAAATAAGTCAGAATGAAAGAATCAAGAAACACATGACCTCACATATAGGTGGAATATGAAACTGAAAGGAACAAAGAAACAAAGACTCATGGACACAGTCAATAGTTTAGTAGTTACTTGAGGGTGGAGGGGGAGGTGGCTGGGAGAGATGGGTGGGGGAGATTAGGGAGGGGGTATCAAACACATGGTGATGGAAAGTGCGCTGGTTCTGGGTGGTGAGCACGTAATGCGATGCATAGACAATGTAATGTAGGATTGTACACCTGGAAACAATGTAATTGATATCAATCAATGTCACCCCAATAAATTTAAATAAATAAATAAATAAATAAATAAATAAATAAATAAAAGAATGAGAGGAGAAATTGAGAGAAACAAAGCAATTGTTGAGGAGGGATTTAAACAGATGCAGAACGTAAGAAGAATGAGCAACACAAGTTTCATTGTAGGTTGGGTTTGAGTTTGAATTTAATAGAAAATTTGGTGAGAGAGTGAAGGTATCTTCTTAGTAGATTCCTTAAATGAGAGTGAGAAAAATATACAATTATTTCTTAAATTTTGTTGTGAGTTTTATATGATCTATTTCCTCATTTTCATTTTGAAGAGATTTCAGTATTTATTTATGTTGTTTTCAAAATTATTTTTAGAATGTGTGAATGTTGGTTTTGTACCTCAAACCTTTTACTGAGCAACTGGGCAATGCAGCTTTGGGAATGTTATAGTGCTTGCCATAATTCATAAGTATAAAATACTACAATGTCAGTTAGATGTCAAAAGTATTTGTATTATTTTCTGTTATAATCTGTAATAGGTCTTTTGGTATTATTTAATACTTCATTATATTAATGCCACATTTAGAATATTGAAAACAATATACTTTGGGTTTTTATCAAAATATGAAAATTCTCATTTTACCATAAATAATACTGTTGATACTGCCTGTTCCACATTTCTGTCTCAGTGAAATTACTGTAGAAATATATATAATGTTGTATTTTTTTTCTTATACAGATTTATAATTAGTGTTTTTGACAGGGGGGGAGGGAGGGAGACACAGAGACACAGAGAGAAGGAGGAGGTCCCAGAGAGGTCTCCATAGTTGTACATCATTAGTTTTCAATATAGTTTCACTCCACAGGTGAGTGCAAGTCTACACAGGGCAGAAACAGAGTTGGGGGCCTCCTGCACAGGAAGCACACTTGGGGTGGAAACTGAAGGGGGGCTCCCACATGGGAAGCTCACCCCTGTGGGAATAGAACTGGGGCACACCCCAGATCAACATATGGGTCCACATGGGCTGAGACCAGGATACCATCCTCACACACTGGGACTGCAAGACAAGTGCTCAACCCACTGAGCCATCCTGGCATCCCCTATTTTTGTATTATATTCAGGATATATTTTACATAAATTACTCATCCAGATATCTAAAAAAATTATTCACATTTATAAAGTGTGTACCCTTAGTGCATAAATAAACTTTACAAATTTCACAATAAATACAAAAAAAGAAAAAGAGGTTCCAAGTGCGAGAAAAGTGTTTTGCTGACACTAGAAATTTTCATACCTGTAGAGAATTTTTATGAGAGTTTATTTGAGCCAAATTGACAACACTTGAGTTCTGATGATTAAATTCATGAACCTGCCACTATGCGTTTACATTGGCAACATTGAACAACTTAGTAAAGTTTCATAACCTTGATATATCAGTGTCTACAGATGTGTTCATGTGGACATGTGGCAGTGTCTTGCTGATTGGAGTTCATTATTGTTGGTGTGTGTTTTTGTGTATCATTAGAAGAATGTCAGAGTTTGAATTAGAGCAATGAATAAGCATTTTATTTCTTGTTAAACATGGCAAGAGTGGAAGTGATATCAGGGGACATGTCAGTACACGTTTATGTGGATAATATGCCATGAAGAAAATGGCAGTGTGCAAATGGATTAAACATTTTTTTGAGGGAAAAGATGTCACTGGTGAAGAGAGGTCAGGGGAGACAGTAAGAAGTGCAACTGATGAAAACATTGCAAGAATGCATGAAATTGTGCATCGAAATCTTTGGCTGACTGTGAGACCAAGTAAACATCAATAGAGAAACAGTTAGAAACATCATCACTGAAAATCTTGGCATGAAAAAGGTGTGTGCAATAATGGCCCCAATGGAGCTTATCAATGAACAAAAGGTAAAGAAGAGTCTAAGTTTGCTGAGACCTTTTGGAGAGGCAAGATGTTGTTTTGGGCCACATTATCATTGGTAATAAAACATGGGTGTACCAATATGACCCTGAAACAAAATATCCAAGTGCACAATGGAAGTCAGTCAATTCTCTATGACCAAAAATTTTGTCAGTCCAAATCAAGAGTCAAAATGATGTTGCTGACCTTTTTTTTGATATCAGAGTGATTGTTCATTGTGAATTTGTACCCACTGGACTTATAGTCAACTAATCTGACTATTTGGAAGCACTGAAAAGACTGCGTGAAAAAGTTTGATGAAAACAACTTGAACTTTTCGCCAACTCATGGCTCTTGCATCACGACAAAGCACCAGCTCACACGGCACTATGAGGGAGTTTTTAGTCAGTAAACAAATAACTGTATTAGACACCCTTCTTATTCACCTGATCTGGCCCCCAATGACCTTTTTCTTCACCCTAAGATAAAGCAATGTTGAAAGGAAGAAATTTTGATGACATTAAGGATATCAAGAGTAATCAGATGATGGCTTTAATGGCCGTTCCAGAAAAAGAGTTCCAAAATCACTTTGAAGCATAAACTAGGTACTGGAACTAGTGCATAGGTTCTTAAAGGGAGTACTTTAAAGGTGACTGTAGTGATATTCAGCCATGAGGTATGTAGTACTTTTTCTAGGATAAGTTCACCAAATTAATTGTCAGACCTTGTATTCCAGGGAGCAATATCTCATATATGCTAGAGAATAACAGTTTTGTGGCCTCTTTTATGCATTTGAAACTAACAATGGAAGGTAAAGATTACATGAAGGTGGGAGAAAGCAAGGCAGGGATTGGATAACAGGATAGTTAAGATCATGTGCTTTCTTGAGGGTAGTTATTTCAAAGCGGTTAACCTAGATGCACAGAAATAATGAACAGGGCTTATTTAAGGCAAAGATAAACCTTTTTACTAAAAAGTCATATACTTGGGGTATGACTGCGCACCATGTCCTGCTCAATTAGGAATTTATGATCAGATAATCCTGTGAGATTACTTTCCATTAGAACCCTTCTATTCCATCCACAACACCATCAATTTGTTATACCAGGTTTGCATCAAAGTCATAGAAACAGCCAAAGTGTCCTTTGATATATGACTGGATAAAGAAGTTGTGGTACATTTACACAATGGAATATTACTCAGCCATAAAGAAAGATAAAATACTGCCATGTACAACAACATGGATAAACCTTCAAAGCATCATACTAAGTGAAATAAGCCAGTTAGGAAAAAAAACAAGAACCATATAACTTTACTCATGTGAAGTCATGTGAAACATGAAACTGAAAGCAAAAATAAACCCAAAAACTCATGGAAACGGTCAATAACCTAATATTCACCTAAGGGTAAATGGGGGAGCAGGATGGAATAGAAGGGAGGGGGTGTCAAATATATGGTGCTAGAAGAAGAGCTTACTCTAGGTGGTGAGCACATAATGCAGTACACAGATGATGAATTATATAGGTATATACCTGGAACCTACATAATTTTTACTAACCAAGGTCATCCCCTAAAATTTAATTATACACACACACACACTCACACACACACACACACACACACACACACACACACACACACACACACAGTTTGTATATATACATACATATATAAATATATATCTTTAACTCAGATGATTCTTTAACTTTAAAAAATTTATTGCATACTTATAAAGTGTCAGACACTGTGCTAGGAACTGGAACTACAACAATAATAAAAATAGGCATGGTGTCTTTCTGGACATAGCTGTCAGAGGTAGAAAGACATTAATCAAATTAGCAAACAACTGAAAGGTAAATTATATTTAGACAGTCCTATAAACATTTATAATAATGATATTTGACCTGAAAGTTATTTTTTCTTCATTTGATAAGAAACGTGAAGGAAAAACAGTGACCTCACAGAGGGGTGGGATCATAACTTCCTAACTAGACAGGTCACAGTGAGTAGTCATGCCCCAGGCATGCAACATTTTTAGTGAAAGGTTTATCTTTGCCTTAAGCAAATCCTGTCCATTGTTTCTGTGCATCTAGGTTAACAACTTTGAAATAAACCATAACCTCCATCAAGAGAACATAATCTTATTAACTATTGTGTAATCCAATCCCTGACTTGCTTTTCCCACCTCCATGTACCGTAGTCTTCCATATCTTTACTCCTTAGTTTCAAATGCATTAAAGAAGCTACAAAACTGTTATTCTCCAGAACATTTGAGATCTTGCTCCCTGGCATGTGTGGTCAGTTCAGTTTATAAAAATTATCTACCAGTTAGGACGTTTCTTATTAAGATTGAAACTAATTATTATTTTAACTTATTTTGCATCTGAAGCTAAAATCTAGCCACATTTTAAATATCTTTGTTTTCCACAGCAACCATTTATAAAAATACAGTGCACATTTGTTACATTTTCAAAACTTAATTTAAATGCAACTGTAGAATAGAAAAAAATTTGGAAAGAGAAAATTATTGTCTCCAACATTTCACATAAAAATATTCATAGGTAAAGTGAGCACTGTCAAAAGAGAAAAATTCCTGTAACACAGTGAACTTTCTATAGCAAAAAGCAATAGAATTCATATATTTGAAAAAAAAAAAGATAGTCAAATGTTAAAAAATAGACAAAGGAAAAATTGTGCAATAAAAACTATTCTTTTTAAACTCTTTTGGGGAAATTTAAAATCTATCAAGTATTTATAAATTCACTAGTGTAAACATAATGTTATTTTATAAGATGATGAAAGTATCTTAAATTTCATGGGCATATTTAAACTTCTTATCTCTTTGAGATTTGATTGCTAGAGTTAAATCTAAGGTGATAGCTAAAATATAAATGATACTTTAATTATCTAAGTAACTTTAAAAGGAGATAAAAGAGATAAAATCATAAACATGACCTTTTAAACCTTTTTTCTCCAAATCACTCCTAAACTTGTTGAAATCAAATAGATCTCCTTACCAATACAAGATAATTATGCTCTTTTGGCTTTTTCTTCTTATACTAGAATATAAAAGCTAAGTCTTTGTAACCATGGGACCCAACCGTAGGTACATCAAGGAGAAAAAAAATACCATTCCAGGTTCATAGGCAGTTGTTCTACTCTCTTCTGTTATTCATGATCTGGTCACTTTCATCATGTTTCTCTAACAACACCTGCATCATCAAAGGTGAAATTCAAGTACATTTGTGTTGAGTTCACAAAAAGGCAAATATGGTGGTATACCTCCAAAGCTTTAGGACTAAGCCCAGAAGTAACACAGTTACTTTTGTTCTCATTCAATTAACAAGAACATGGTCACATAAGCACAGTATAGAAAGAGGGGGCCAGGCAGTATAGTGGTTAGCCAGTGGGCACACTGTAACTGCTAGGTAGAAGGTAGGCATGAGTGACAGGAGGGGTGAGTGATAATGTAACCACCACTCAAGTCCACTCCCCAGGGACCACCCAAGTCCAACCTACAAGAACTACTTTTGTGATTAGGATATCCTGATAAGAGGGAAATAAAATACTAATACAACCAGCATTATCTGTTTTTTGATGCCTGCATAGAAATGTTAAAACTTGCCCTTGGGGGATGCTGGGGTGGCTTAGCAGCCCCAGGGTCTGAGGATCAAATCCTGGCACTGGCCTATGTGGACCCAGATGCTGAAACTGGGGTGTGTGACCCCAGTTCATTTTTCGCCATGGTAAGCTTCCCATGTGGGAGGCCCCAGGCTCATAGGGGCATGCTTTCCATCCCCCATTCCCACTGTGGAATGAAACTATGTAGAAAACTAATCATGTGGTACTATGGAGACTGCTCTGGACCCTCCCCCTTCTCTCTGTCTCTGTCAAAACAATAATAAATAAATAAATATAAAAAACTTGCCCTTGGCTTGCCCACATTATAAGATAGTTGCAATAAATCAACATTGCCATTGTGGCCCCTCTGTGGGTTTTTCTGTATGCATTCTGAATACGAGCATGTGCAGAAAGAAAGCAGTTATATAACCTACACGTGTCAATCAAATGACCTAAGTCTGTATGAGAAAGGAGGAATTTTAAGATAACAGAAGAAAGGGGCCTCCAGGAACGATTGACCACCCCTTTACAGATAAATCATACCCCATAAATCCCTGACGGGCCTCCTGGAGACTCTTTCAAACATAAGAGCAAATAGGAATTATCCAGAAACCCCTAACAGGATTTGTCCAGAAACTCCTACAGCCCCACCAAGACTTCTCCTCCCCACCTTGAGTCATGAAAGACACGTAGGACCCTAGACAAAGGAATCACACTCCAATCACATGGACACTGGAAAGGGTATATGAGCTGTAAGGAATTTAACTACTGGAACATGTGCTTAGGTGCTTCTAGCCCTACACGTTCGGCCGGCTAACAAAGTTTCCTTTCTCTATCTAAAGAGTTGTCTGAGCATCTGATATTCTCCTTCGGGTGTCGCTTACTGCAACATGTATGTCAAATGACCCAAGTCTAAAGATCACACACAGGGCTGGCCCAGCGCCAACATATAAAGTTCAAGCCCCAACCCCTTCAGCGTTATTGTCTCTCTTGACTTGGCCAATTTCTCTCTTGAACCATATCTTCATAAAGCTTTACTTTGCTTCCCTTTGCTTCACTGATCTGTAATTGTTTACTGAGTCAGCAAAAACAACCAAGCCCTTTGCCTCTCCTGGCAATGACATAACTAGATATGACATACTTTAAATAGCTACAAATTTATTTCCTACCAAAATAAGAAAAAAAAAGATTTTGATGCACATTTAGCAGTTTCCCCCATATAGTTAGTTGCCTTGTATTGAATTTAATATGCCTAAAATACTTCTGTATCATCAAATTTTTTACTTTAAAAAATCACCCCTCACCATCTTGTTTTTGTCACCTATAACAAAATATTCTGAGATGTTCTAAATTAAGATTATGGAGACGGGAGAGTGAGAAAAAGAACAATTAGCCTATTAATAACTATAGACCAGCTCTGACAAAAGACTATTCATATTCTGGTATATCTGTTGGAATTTAGAATTAATTCCAGGTTTGTTATTTCCATAATTATCTGAAAATGAAAATATCCAGGTACTATAACCTCTCCTTCCCACCCCCACCCCTAGGAGCCTCCCCTTCTTATTTGGACGATGGGAACTTTCTGATCTGCTGCACACAGCCAGACCACAAGAATGAACACTTCTTCCTTTTGGCCTCTGCTCTGCCTATCCCCAAACTAACCCCGCCTTACCTACTAACCCTTTGTCTATAACTAACGTAAATCCTTTCAGAATGGCTTAAGGTACATCTTTCTGCTACCCCCTCCCCAAACTTGGTGTAAACAAATCCTTGTAAAACTCCAAGATGATGGACATGCTATCTTTCCCACATAGCCATGCTGCTGGTGGTTTAGACTCCATGCCCCAAGACTGGTATTCTTTTTTATGGTAGTGAGACAGGATAGTTAGTGAAACCTAGGCAGCTAGGGGAGGGGATCCCAGCAACCAGCAAGTTGCAGTTTCGGTAGTCATGAAACCCATGTTTGGGAACATAGCACAGAAACTTAGTGGTTAGGAAACTGAGCCACAGGAGGGGACAACACCAGGACCCATAGTCCATAGCCCCTCAAGTAGGACTGAACAAAGAAACATCACCAGGCTCAGCCTGAACCTATTCTATGTGACTAATGGAGTCTGACACCTCCCAAGTTAGGAATTAACTGCAGGCACCAATCAATAGCTCCAAGGAATATAGAAGAAATATAAGAAAAGCCCCTAAGTGTACAAACTGGGCGTTTTCACTTTCGGGTGTCCCCTCTCATTAGAGAGCTTTCACTTCTTTCCTTTCTTAATAAACTTTGCTGCTTCACCTTTCCTGTGGAGTCCAATTCTCATTCTTCGAGTTCGTGAGAACATGAATGTCAGACGTCACCGCTCACAATTGTTTCCACAGTATCAAGTTTTACTAAATTTTAAGGACTCAAACAATAAAGAGACATGGCAGATTATAACGGGAAGTTACATAGTTTACAGGACAATTTGCAGGGAGCCATTCATAAATCAGTAGGTTTGTTTACTATAAACAATCTTAGACAATTAGGTAAGGCATGATAAAATATTCCAAAGATAAGGGTTTTCAGCTAACAAATATTTTTAGTTTATTGCTGAATTTGTCATTAACATGTTTTTGAGATTAGTTCAGATTACCTGCCTTCTTTTGAGAGTGACACAGACACACATCTCCAGCCCAACCCAGCAAGAGAATGAATCACAAACTTTCTGTGTGTGAATCATTTCATTTCCATAAAGTGTTCTAGTTTCTTCCCTCCAAATTTCCTATCTCTCCAGTTCTATTCATGGTTTAATAAGCTTGGCTGCAGAGCTGTGGACTTCTACACAAATATGAATGTTTCCACAAACTGTTTTACTAAACAAAACGTGGAAGCTTTCACAAATAGCTGGCATGGGTGTTTTATCAGCTAATTATCTCTCCTTACAAATGTTTTTATAAATTACTTTTCAATTTGGGGATATATTGAAAGGAAGAAAAGAAAGCCATCACATGATATTGTTCTCATAGCAGAGCCAGAATCTTGAAAACAAAACTCAAAATCTCCCGAAATTCCACTGTAGCAATGAGTCCAAGCAAAGCTACTCACAGCTGAGATTTGAAAACACCGAGGATAAGGAGGTAAAGGAAAGACTCATGAGAGAATGGAAATAGAGAAAAAGAAAGATATAGAAAATTTTAAAGCACTTTCTTTTAGCACATCTACATTCACCCAGATGAGGCCTCCAGGCTCTCACGCAAATCACTGTCTTCATCGACCGTCATGGAGAGTTTAAGAACCCGCAGAGAATTAAAACACTGAACTGAGACTGCATGAAGTCTACAGCTTTGTTTCACCCAGCCCTCAGAGCCACTGCTGCTATATTCCAGAGAGTTAATTTTCAACCTAGTGATTTTCTTTGGATTTCCCATAATGGAACATTTAAAAATCTACAGATCCAATCATTTAAAAAGCTGTAGACAGAGTTCAGTGAACTAGTTCAAATACCACCCAAGATACTCTAAAATTAAGGACAGAAAAATGGAGGTTACTTGAAACTATGGGGATGAAGGAATGCTTTTAAGAATATATAAAAAGAAGATTAGTGGGTTGAGAAATAAATCTTTATTAAGGCTCACATTTAAAGGACAAGAAGCATATAAGAGTCTAATATATAGTCTTTTTGTGTGTGTGTCTTTCTTTTTAATGTATGTGTGTGTGTTCACAAAGGAAAGTGCAGAACTGGGATAGTAAAACCAAGAAAAGTTAGTGTGTGCAACAGTGTCACGTTTTAGACAAATCAAGACTGACATGGGCTGAAGAGGAAAAATTAAATGTGACATTTAGTTTACTAGTGACAACAGGGAGACTTGTTAGAGTAACTGGAGGGAAAAACAAAAAGCTTCCAGACAATAAGGAATGAGTAGATAATCAGCAATTATGGCAAAGCATTTTAGTTCATCTTTTAAAGTATATTGCAACAAAAGGGAAGAAATTATTTTGAATTTAGCCTAGTAGTATTGTTACTGCCTTTAACATCTACTAAATGCTATATTTAAATTACCAAATCAAATTTTCTCTTTTTAAACTATTTATTGAAAAATCAGTATTTTTCTAAAACATCTAAGGAATTAAGAATGGCAATTTTGGGGATGCCAGAATAGTTCAGTGATTGAGTGCTTACCTCACAATTGTGAGGTCTGGGGTTCGATATCCAGCCCCAGCCCCTGTAAACCCATATGCTGAACTACAGCACAACTGGTAACCGACTAGATGGCTCAGCAGTGAAGTTTCTCATCTCCCATGCAGTAGGCCCTGGTTTGTTTCCTGTTCTGCATGGCCCCACAGCCACGTGTGTGGAATGAAACCATGTCACAGCTAATGATGTACAACTATGGAAACTGTTCTGGGTCTTCTCCCTTTCTTTCTTTCTCTTTCTCTCTCTCTCTCTCTCTCTCTCTCTCTCTCTCTCTCTCTCTCTCTCTCTCTATCTATCTATCTATCTCTCTCTCTCCCCCCCCTCAAAAAGAATGGCAATTTTCTACAAGCTAGAACTGGTTTCTTAACTCTCACTCTATTAAACCATGCAGGGCCTATTTTTAGTCTAATAAAATAATGTACTTATTCAGAGCACAGAGGGATTTTAAAGATCCTTTAACTTAACCCCCACCATAATCAAGCTTCAATTAGGGATACTGGATCATTTTTTTCTTTAACAACGTTGTGTTGTTTTTTTTTAATTTAAGGGAGAGAAATATAGTTACTTTAGCTGATAGTTTAAAACTCAAATTAACTGCACTGAATATTTATTACAATCTTATTCATAAAACATATATTTTATTCTGAATAAACAAAATCTGGAATAGAGATGTGACATGGTTTAGGGTACCCTTGATTTAAACATGGGAACTGTGAAGACCAAAGTAATGGACTGAGATGACAGTGTGGAGCCAATGGAAAGTAGAATTGGAAAACTACAGATTGCTAAGGACTGTCACTGCCCAAGACAAAGAGGAGCATAGTCTCCATTAACATTATTACAGTAGGAAAAAAATATAATAAGGCAATGCCAATAGCCATTATGAAGGAAAAGCAGCAAGGCTCAGCAACAGATTGACTACAGAAACAAAAGAATAGAAAAATAATTATAGAATATACATTAATGTATTTTTATATAATTTGACTATGTATGCAAAGAACCAACTTTATAGCCAATAACAGTCTTCAATCTGGCATTTTAAATAAAATGTTATTTGAAAATCAATAATCAGTGAAGGAAATTAAACATTCTAGTTCTATACAATTCTGTACTTAGAGGGTTTTTATACTCCTGAATTTGATGTCTGAAAATGTTGGTTTTTTTGTATATTAATTTATGTATTTTTACATACATATATACTATATATACACAAATAGTTATATATTTTTATATTCATATATAGAATACGTATATAAAACTAATATTAGATATATATTTGAGCCCCAAATTCTATATAAATGTAAATAATTTGTGTGTGTGTGTGTATATATATATATATATATATATATATTTCATAATAGTTTATAATAAATTTCTTCTACAATGAAAATTTTTGTACCATGTGAGCATACAAAGTTTAATTAGTTTCTGAGTTTCAAATTCCATTAATTGACCATTAATAAAGAATTAGTTGACAAAATATACACAATTTCTATATCAGCAATATGATAGTCAAAATATCTTTCCTGACACAAATCTTTAGAAGCCATGTACAAGAGACAAGTGTCAAAAGATAGAAGGAACCTAAAATCCTTAAGTCATCGAGTAAAGAAGAGCCCCAACCCCAAGCAACATCAGACTTAGCATGAGTAATAAATAAATGTTGGTTGTACTAAGTCAATGAGATTTCAGTATTTGTTACTACAACAAAGTCTAGCCTAATCTAACTAAATAAAAATGGACAGGACTCTGGATAAGCAAAAGAGAAAACTTCTACCCTTAAAACTCTCAAACACAGGATTGACGTTAGAAGATCTTTGGATTCAAATTTGTTTTCATCTTTGTTCAGAAAACTCCTAGGCAGGAAATTAACTTAAAGTTGTCCCTAGCTAATAGCATTCCATGGGTACATCATCAAAATAGGACTAGCAAAGTAAGTATTAATAAAACACCCCAAATATGTTCCCCAAAGTCAAAATTATACAACTACAACATATGAGAAAACAAGACACTAACAAAAGCCATCAGATAAGAAAATCATATTATTTCTTAATTACTTCAGATACTAGAATTATAAAACATAGAATATAACATAAATATGTTTTTTATTACGGAAAGAATAAAAGATTGACTCAAAATTTCAGAAAATAATAAAACTGTCTCAGACAGAATTTATTTATTATTATTTTTTTTTATTATATTTTATTGTTAAATTTAATGGGGTGACATTGGTTGGTAACAAT